>ML832285.1:97513-107831 GCA_009831015.1 Picea engelmannii | reverse complement strand
GAGGAAAATCCTCAACTTCCCCAAGGATATCTCAAGTGGTTGAAGCCTCTCCAAGGCTATATAAGCAAGCTTTCTAATGGTGAAAAGGGGGATGAGAAAGAGAGAATCATACAAAACTTATGATCCCATGAGTGGTATGGACTACAAATTAGAGAATGATACAAAACTTATGATCTCATAAGTGAGGAATGGAAAAAGGAGAATCAGACCAAACTTATGATCTCATAAGTGGTGTGGGGGAAGAACTGAACACATGAAACTTATGATCTTGGAGGAAACTGACAGTCATCCAAAGAGAAGTGATTAGTGAAGCTGCTGCCATCTAGGTTGTGGATCTATCAGGCAAGGGTTGGACGAAGAGGACTTGACGAAGCTGTCACATTCGCATCTACGATTGTAAGTACTGTTGTCGTTATTCTCATTAATATGACACACTTGGCCTGTTTCTTTCTAGTTTGTGTCTGATGTTACATAAACTTATCATTCATTGATAGATCTGTTTTCAAGCTAATGTCAATGGAGTAGGAAGTGGTTGTATCTTGTTTTGTCCACAGACCTCAGTGAGAAGCAAAAGAATTGGAGCGCAACTTGGAGTGTGCAGGGACAAACGTCGACTAAAAGGTACTTCTGTTATCTTCCCTTCTCATGCATTAGGCTTAGATAGATTTGAAAGGAAGTCAGTGTCCATGATAAGCATTTTTCTGTCTAGGGTTAAGGTCAAGCTCTAGAGGTCGATCTACTTGTTCGCAGGCATATTTTGCTACAACAGAAACTGGCGACTCCACTGGGGAGATAGCCTCAATTAAAAACCCCTTGTTTGGATTTTTCTCCTCATTGACCTTGTTCTGTCCCTTGATTGTTTCAGAACTGGTTTACCCCTCTTGAATTAGTTTCATGAGCTGATTGGCTCCTTGTCCCATCATACTCAGCATCTGTGTCAAGTTAGAACTTCAATTTTTGAATTTTCTTGACATTTCTGGAACTTTTAGACCCTAGCGCCCCTGTCTCAGTGTTAACAGAGCGCCAGCGCTCCTAGAGGCTCTGCACAGAGTGTTATAACGCTCCTTTCCCTTGGAAACAGAGTGCCAACCTCTTTTGGCCCAGAAACCTTCCAAATTTGCATTTTTTTGGATTTCTGCCTTTGTGTTCTTCTGCTGAGTGATCTTGAGAGTCAGTTTTTCTTCCTTTTAACCTTGATATCTGTCTTTTTGAAGCATAAACACCTTGTTGATTGGATCTTACAGCCTTCTTCACTATTTTCATTAGGTTTTTCTGTTGAGTGAAATTTGAAACTTATGCATTGTTCTCATCTCCTCATCAGTTGAGTAAAAAACCTTGGTGAAGGTCATCAAAGGCCTATAGACCTCTTCATCTTGCTTTGAGTCAAGGTCCTTATTCTTCAATTTTTTTATTTTGGGTGTAAATTTTTGTTTTCTCTTTGATTGTTTCCTTTCTTTCGCTTTTTCGTTTTGATTGATACGAAGGGTGTATTGTTTGTGTTACTCTTCCTTATGCTAGTTTGGTTTTTATTCATACCAAGAAGATAATTAGCGAAGATAAGCATTGTGTTGTATTGATCGTCATCCATACATAAACAATAAAGATATCTTCATGATTGATTGAGCATATTAGAAGGCATTGGAAAGTTTGCATTACATTAGGATTTGATTGAGAAAAAGAATTGTTTGAGAGCATTCCGTAGTTGTGCTTGTTAGTGAAAGAACTCTCTCTCTCCCTTAGCTAGATGTTCATCGAAAGAAAATGACTGTTTATCATGTTCGATGCATTCTTTGGGTCTGAGTCATAATCTCCATTCGTTTCACTTCCATGCACCCCTTTGCATAAAGAACATCCATTAAAATCAACGCAAATTAAAATTTATCTAGAACTTTTTTTGCTAGAATCCTCCACCAATAGTAGAATAGGTGTAGTACTTTGGATTAGGTTGTGAGCATAACTCTCCAGAGTTGTCAAAACAAACATTATCATCCTGAGTTAGGGAGAGTAAATCCAATTATCGTATAAGTCTGCCTGGGATCCCCCTCTCACACAGGGGTTACGCACGAGGTTGCATTCGGGTAAACTACGGGGACTAACCCTCCGTGGTTTAACTGATTGTGGTGGTCGGATCATATTATGGGGATTACTTTGAGGTAAATCCATAATTACTGCATGGAAGCTTCTTAGTTGATTTCGGGCTTGATACCCTACCCGTACGTTTGGATCGAATTGTCGACTATTCCCGCCCAGGGGCTGACTGCGAATTGGTAACCTTAGTGGCCATAATCTTTAGGTTCTTACACAAGGTGACGGTGATGGGAAGTCTCACTATACCTGGAGTAGACATTGGTCAAACTCACTCGGGCTCCTTGGAGGGTAAATCCACAATTACTGTGTGGAAGATTGCACCAAGGCGTAAGTCCGTTAAGCAGGTCGCCATTATAACTGTTCCACCATATCCCCACCCCTTCTGGACTTGATCATGCGACGTTGGATTTCATCACCAACTAGTACGGTCATCAAAAGAAGGTCCTGTTTGCTTGGTTGTGATTCTTAGATTCTATTAGCGTATGATGTTTCTTTTACTTAGTGGACCTTAGGTCGAGTCAGTGTTAATGGCATCGAATCCTGGGAGTACCAATGGAGGAACCCCTTCTTCTGGGGAACCTTATACCTTTTCTTCATTTGGAAATTTTGGTCCTCCATATGTTGCCACACTGAGTCTTCCAGGACTCACTATTGGATTACCAGTTTGGTTGTTCCCCACTCTGGTGATCCCAAATTCTCCCAATGTTTTAGTTGCACCTAATAATTTGGATGTCAATGCACCACCCACACATCAACCTCATGTCAAATTTTCGCCTTCTTCGCCCATCAAGTCTCCTTCCATTTATCCTTCTTCGCCTAGTGAAAGCTCTAAAGCAAGTAGCCAAGTTGATCAGAAGAAGAAGAAACAGAAAGAGAAGAAGAAGAAGAGCCCGAAAAAGACCAAGACCTCAACAACATCAGATGTTGGCTCTAAGAAACCAGTTACTGTTAATAGTATTGGGAGTGTTGATGAGATTAACAAGATTGAAAGAAACAATCCAAAACCCAAATTCCCTTGCAGCCTTTGTAAGGGTGACCATTTTCTGAGGGATTGCCCCGGTCTTACCCAGGTCTTAGAAATATGGTCCTCCACATCATCGGCCTCTGTCGGTCATGTTGATGATACCCCCTCAACTAGTGATGTTCAAGTTGGTAAGAAGAAGAAAATTGTCAAGTTCCCTTGCATGTTATGTAAAGGTAATCATTACTCTCACCTTTTTCCTCGCATGGATGAGGATTCTTCTCTTTTGGAAAAACTTCAACTTCCAAAAGGTTATCGTAAGATTTCCTTCGACCCATCATTGGTTGATGGACTGGTCAATCCAGTTCCATCCTCGGTCAGTCCGGTTGATTAGGTGGTCAATATAGTTTCCTCCTCGATTGAACCACGAACCCAAGTAGCTGATCCAGTTCTGTCATCGATCAGCCCCACTCTTCATCAAAAGAGTGACATCAAAGTGGTCGATCCGTTTCTACCCGTCGACCCCATTCTTCCCTTGGAGAATGAAACTCAAGTGATCGATTCGATTCTACCATTGATCGATTCCACTCCTCCTTTGATGAGTGGAAAAGTGACTGATCCAGTCCCTTCCTCGGTCAGTCCCACTCTTCCTCTGAAGAGTGCCAAAGTGGTCGATCCCATTCCTCCATTGAAGAATGCCCAAGTGGTCTATCCAAGTCCACCATTGGTTGATCTGATCCAATCATCGGTCGATCCTACTCTCCTTCTAGAGAGTAAACCCGATACTGCCCATGTTTTTCTTGTTAATACAGACTCTACCATGCCTCGGGGCATTCCTCCTCCTCCTGTGGAACCCCATCCAAGTACTGAAGCCACCCTTTTTGATTGGGGTGCGCTAACTGGACCTCATCTTCCCTCCCACATTCCTTTCCAGATTACAGTATAGGTTCGTGGTCGGGACATTCCCCAAATGTTGATATATGAAGGTGCGTTCGTTATTATTTTGTCTTCTGTTGCTTGGTACGCTTTGGGTTGTCCACAGCTTGCACCGGTTACACATAGTCTGTTAGCTTTTAATAGAGGAACTAGTCAACCTTTAGGGATCCTTCCTCCGTTTCCTATAACTTTGGGAGGGAAAACTGTTTTTATTGATGTCATGGTAGTCCGAGACCCCTTGGATTTCTTTTTACTCCTTGGGCGGGATTATGTCTATGCCATGAAAGCTATTGTATCCACTCTTTTCCATGTGATATATTTTCCTCACGATGGAAGAATTGTGACTATTGATCAACTTTCATCCATCAGCCCTAACTGGACTACCTCCCTAAGTGGTTCTTATATGCATACAGTATCACCCCCGCCGCATGTCAATTATGTGGCATTGTCTCCCATGACCTCAACTTCCGACGATTTGGATCTGGTAGTTGACATGGTGATCTCTTTGGTAGGGTTATTGGAGCCTGATATCCTTACCCCTGTCACAACCTTCGACATGTGTTCCTTCCAGAGTGATTCTCTTCCATCCGATGAAGACCTCTTGGAATCCATGACCGAGTTTTGTCCCTTGACATGGTATCCTTCCAGAGCATTATCCTCTTGGAATCCATGATCAAGAAGCAACCACGAGCATAGTTTCCCTTCTCTGTGGAAAGATCATTAAAAAATGAAACAGAGGCCACTAGCTTTCATGCTGGGGGCATCACGAGCATAGTTTCTCTTCTCTGTGGCAAGCTCATTAAAAAATGAAATAGAGGTTTTGAGCATAGTTTTCCTCTCTGTAGAAAGCTCATTAAAAAATGAAACAATCACCTCTCCCTTCAAGTTGAGTCTTTCGCCAGATCTCATAGATGTTGAGTCGAGTCTTTCGTTAGGTCTCGTTTTTGAACCTTCATTTCATCTACCTATATCCTTTTTCTCCATCTAGCATAGAAATTGGTGACAACCTCAAAGTCGGTGAATGAATTGAATCTTGAGGGGCATGTCTCCAGCCTTTGATGATCATTCTGGAATCCAGTCACCAGCTTTCAAGCTGGGGGCATACCGAGCTTAGTCTTTGTTCTTTCTCATGCTCGTAAATACATGAGAATGCAACCGGGTAAACTTTTATGTCTTTTTCGGACCCGTATGGATATGAACACATGAAAAAGGAACCCCCCTGGAGTCTCATTTAAACCCTTTTTAGACTCTCTAAATATGAAAAGATTGTCGAGTGACCTTGCTTCCTTTCACACTCGTTAAAAGGTCAGAAAGGGTGTCTTGCGAGCGATAGTTTAACCCTTTTTCGGTCTTGACGGACTATCATACGAAAAAGGAGCTGAGAGAGTTCTCTTTTAAGTGTTTTTCCAAACTCTATAATCCCGAAAAACCTTCGAGTTTTCTATCTTTGGACTCGTTAAAGCACACATCGACAGGCCCATATGGGAACAAACCCTTACTTCTTCTGGTCCGTTAAACAAATGAAGAGGAACTTACCGAAGGTGAGTTATATCGAGCATGTGTTATCCTCCTTGAGCTTGTTAAATCAAAAAGAGGTACTCATCTATCTGGATGGGTGAAAAATTGAAAGAAGCAAGCCAAGCAGTCTCTTGAGAACACTATCTAGCACTTCTTAGAGTCGCCCTTGAACACGACACTTTGTCACTTTGCACATATCATAATCCGTTGAACCTCTACACTGAGCCAATCCTTTGAGTTTCCTTTCACTCCTTTGGGTCACCCGACGCAAGTCACAGTATCCATTGCACAGTTTGGTCCATGTCATGTTTTGTTGTTGTGCCTCAGTGTTCAAGGGAAGTATCCGCCTTGAGAGTCATCCATCCCAAATATCTTGCCTCAAAACCTGTGTCAGTCCATGTCCGTTTGATCTACCAACTGCATCTCTATGTTTGTTTCATGTCGTTGATGGGGGATACATCAAGGCCCTCCCTCAATGATTCTATTCCTATCGACTTCAATACATTATCCCGGAACTAGACTTAGAAACTTTGTAGTACTTTGGGACCTGCATGCCTCAATGGCAGGCCTCCTCACATTCGACAGTGGGTTTACATCATTGAACCCTGATCGAATGATTCCATGGGTGTTCGACCTCATCTCATATATTCACATTCGATGTAATGTACTAGGGTACCTTGGGAATCATTGACATTAATGGTGATCTCCCTCGCACTCGTTAACGGTTCATACCATTGACCGGTAATCAAGTGGTTTCTGCCATGTTCGACATCAAGACATCCATTCACATGGTCAGATTCGTACCATATTGGGATTGGTATGAAAACCCTGGGTTGAGCCATCACTTTGATATATGCTTCGCCCGGGCTGCGAAGGAGTTCTATTGAACAATGACACATACATTGTTACATAGATCCACTTTGTATTGGTCATGGCTATGTCTTATCATTTCGTAGATCCACTGTGTATTCTTCGTGGCTACTATCAGTTTGAGTCACTAAGGTATAGATCCACATTGTATCTTTGGTGGCTATACCCCTTTTTGTCAATACAATTATGGATCCGCAGTGTATTTTATGGTGGCCATATCTTGCAAGTCTTGATCACCCAAGCATAGGTATGCCTGCCTTGGTTTTTGAAATATGTCATGATATTGGTTGGATGTTTGTGTGCAGTTTCCGTCAGGTTCTCCGAGTCTATACCCTTTCTTGAATGTCTACAAAGTATTTCAGCTATCAGTTCTTATCTTCTAACTTCATACTTTCGGGGGCAATCTGTTACACATCAAAATTACTCACTTTGATAGTGTCGCAAGTGTCGTCATTACAAAGGTTGCAAGTGTCGCATTTTTCTCACAAGGTCGCAAGTGTCTATGTTGCTCACAAGTGTCGTAAAAACATCAAACAAAGCATGTTGCCACGATGCCTATGTCATGCGTATAACGACATGAGAAGGACACTTGAAACACCTCAAGCATTTGATTTGGGAGACGAGAAATGAGTCAGCAGGCTTGCAAACCTTTTGCCACCTAAAAGCACCTCAAAAGCTGAGTTTTTGGAGAGGAGCGCTCCCCCTTACACTATCTCGGAGCGTCGACGCTTCCCATACACTATCAGGGAGCGTTATAATGCTCCCTAGCCCTTTTGAGGGAGCGCTATAGATTTTGAGGGCGCTGGTGCCCCCTAAAGCCTACTAGGGAGCGCTACAATGCTCTGATGGCCCTGTTGAGGGGGTGATACCTATTCTGGGAAGTTGTTAAGCTGTTGAGACGAATGGCGGAAGCACATTTTCATTCTTGGAAAGGCAGTTGAGCTCGAATCCCTAGCCCAACCATGATCCTAGGGTAGATCCTCAACTGAAGGAGGCAAATCCTCAACTTCCCCAAGGATATCTCAAGTGGTTGAAGCCTCTCCAAGGCTATATAAGCAAGCTTTCTAATGGTGAAAAGGGGTATGAGAAAGAGAGAATCATACAAAACTTATGATCCCATGAGTGGTATGGACTGCAAATTAGAGAATGATACCAAACTTATGATCTCTTAAGTGAGGAATGGAAAAAGGAGAATCACACCAAACTTATGATCTCATAAGTGGTGTGGGGGAAGAATTGAACACATGAAACTTATGATCTTGGAGGAAACTAACAGTCAGCCAAAGAGAAGTGATTAGTGAAGCTGTTGCCATCCAAGTTGTGGATCTATCAGGCAAGGGTTGGACGAAGAGGACTTGACGAAGCTGTCGCATTCGCATCTACGATTGTAAGTACTGCTGTCGTTATTCTCATTAATATGACACGCTTGGCCTGTTTCTTTCTAGTTTGTGTCTGATGTTACATGAACTTATCATTAATTGATAGATCTGTTTTCAAGCTAATGTCAATAGAGTAGGAAGTGGTTGTATCTTGTTTTGTCCATAGAACTCAGCAAGAAGCAAAAGAATTGGAGCGCAACTCGGAGCATGCAGGGACAAATGTCGACTAAAAGGTACTTTTGTTATCTTCCCTTCTCATGCATTAGGCTTAGATAGATTTGAAAGGAAGTCAGTGTCCATGATAAGCATTTTTCTGTCTAGGGTTAAGGTCAAGCTCTAGAGGTCGATCTACTTGTCCGCAGATAGATTTTCCTACAAGAAAAACATGGGTAACACCTCTACCACAATCACAATTGACATTTCAGTCAAAGAAAGTGTCGTGGAAAATATTAATCTTGGGGCTAATTGCACGCCCGACGAAGTGTCTTCTTACACCACTTTGTTCAAGGAATTCTGTGATGTCTTCGCATGGAGCTACGAGGAAATGCCAGGGATTGATCCTTCGATCGTCATACATGAAATCAAAACTTACCCTGACGCAAAACCGGTTCGACAGAAACTCCGCTCGGTTCACCCCAAGAAACTAGCAGCTATAAAGGCCGAAGTTGAAAAACTTCTAAAATCTGGCTTTATCTACCCTGTCCCTTTGACGGAATGGGTCTCTAACCTCATTCTGGTTGCTAAAAAACAAGGGACCATTCGTGTCTGTATATATTACTGTGATCTTAACAAAGCTTGTCCCAAGGACAACTACCCTACACCCTTTATCGATCAAATCATCGATAATTGTGCGGGAAGCGTGATCTTCTCTTTCATGGATGGCTTTTTTGGATACAAATAGATCGAAATCTTACCTGTTGATCAACATAAGACAGCCTTTATCTGCCCTTGGGGAACTTTCGCATACCGAAAGCTACCTTTTGGCCTTAAAAACGCTGGTTCCACTTTCCAGCGAGCCATGTCATACACTTTCCACGACATCAAGCATATCGCGGAACCATACCTCGATGATTTACCTGCCCATTCATCCAATCGACCTGATCATATTGATCACCTGCGGGCAATTTTTCTCCGATGTCGTTTCTATCGTATTCGCCTGAACCCACATAAATGCGTCTTCGCTGTCGAATTTGGCCGACTCCTTGGTTTCATCGTCTCCAAAGAGGGGATTAGGGTGGATCCCCTGAAGATCAAGGCCATTCTAGCCTTACCCCCACCCAACAACTTAACCCAACTTCAAAGCTTGCAAGGCAAAGAAAACTTTCTCCGCCGTTTCATCTGCAATTACGCCGAGATCACTAAAGGATTTATGCGACTACTGCAAAAGAACGTCCCTTTCATCTGGGATGACACTGCCCAACGGTCATTCGATGATCTCAAACACGCTTTGACCCATGCTCCTTTGTTACATCCTCCCGATTATACCAAAGATTATATCCTTTACTTGGCCGCTTCTACTTCCACTATTGCGATGGTGTTAGTTCAAGAGGACTCTAATTGCGAAGAGCACGTGATTTATTATCTGAGCAAGAGTTTATCTGGACCCGAACTCAGGTATTCGCATGTCGAGAAACTGGCTATGGCAGCTGTCATTGCTGTCCAATGATTCCGCCACTACATCCTATTACGCACCACCACGGTAATCGCAGACTCCAACGCATTATCCACAAATTAGACTTAGAAACCAGTTAGTACTTTGGGACCTGCATGCCTCAATGCCAGGCCTCCTCACATTCGACAGTGGGTTTAAATCATTGACCCCTGATCGAATGATTCCACAAATGTTCGACCTCAGCTCATTTATTCACATTCGCTGGAATGTACTAGGGTACCTTGGGAATCATCGACATTAATGGTGATCTCCCTCGCACTTGTTAACGGTTTACCTCATTGATCGGTAATCAAGTGGTTTCTGCCATGTTCGACGTCAAGACATACATTCACATGGTCAGATTCGTACCATGTTGGGATTGGTATGAAGACCCTGGGTTGAGCCATCACCTTGATATATGCTTTGCCCATGTTGCGGAGGAGTTCTATTGGATAATGTCACATGCACTGCTACATAGATCCACTTTGTATTGCACGTGGCTATGTCTTATCATTTCGTAGATCCACTGTGTATTCTTCATGGCTACGATCAGTTTGAGTCACTACGGTATAGATCCACATTGTATCTTTGGTGGCTATACCCCTCTTTGTCAATACAATTATGGATCCGCAGTGTATTTTATGGCGGCCATACCTCACAAGTCTTGATCTCCCAAGCATAGGTATGCATGCCTTGGGTTTTGATACAGGTCATGATATTGGTTGGATGTTTGTGTGCAGCTTCTGTCAGGTTCTCCGAGTCTAAACCCTTTCTTGAACATCTACAAAGTACTTCAGCCATCAGTCCGCATCTTCTGACTTCATACTTTGGGGGGCATTCTGTTACACCTCAAAATCACTCAACTGGATAAGTGTCGCACATGCCTCTCACTTGTCGCAAGTGTCGCAAATGTCG
>ML832285.1:74142-89368 GCA_009831015.1 Picea engelmannii | reverse complement strand
ATGAATGTTTCCCAGGATGAGTAACAACTGACATTTTTCTTATGGTTGGTTCTTGTGTGACAACCATGCATAAAAATAATGTTGGTTCTTGTCTTAACAACATTCATTTCGTTATTTGTTCTCTTGCTGTTATGATAATATTTTTCCCATATTTTTACTGGAAAATATATGCTATCAATGTGCATAAGGAAACATCATTGAGTATAAGAAATCCCTTTTTTTTTGTATATTTGTGAATCATGCCAATATGTATATCAATGCTTATGAAGAAAAGTGCAATAGAGTATCGTTGGAAAAGAAATGTTGGAAAAGAAATATTCATAAATGGTAAATGAGATGAAAAATGGAATGATAGTAGTGGAAAAGTGGAGTGATGATAGTGAATAAATTCCCCTACCCCCCAACTTAACTTGTTGTATGTCCTCATGCAACGTGGCATAAGTCATAGAAGTGAAAAGGAAAGGGAATTGGGTGATGGAATTTTCCATATTATCCATTACTAGCAGTTGAGGAATTACATGATTAAAGTTTAGAAAATAACATACCTCCACTTACCCAAAATGTTGATGAAATATGTAATAGGAATATGGCTAATGGGGCTGGTGTAGCATGGAAGATGTCAATGCTGGAGGATCATGTGAAAAGTGACTGTTGTTTTAGCGGCGACTGCAGTCTGCTGGATCAGAGAATGTGAAGTGGAGGAATCTAAACTGTTGGTGAATGAATCATGGAAAAAATAAAGTATGAAAGTGGAACTGTGGTACTCTCATATGGCTGAAGTCATGTTGCTGTAACTGCCGATAGATTCATGAAAAGTGTAGAGTTTGCACCCACTATGAAACCTGATGGTACAATTCTAATCATGGGAATGAATGGGTCGATTTTGAGCATGAAAAGAAGTCATTGGATTACCGACCAATGATGAATGTCGTTAACCAATGCGAGGTGACTCATCATTGATGTCAATGAGTGCCAAGGTACTCGAGTACAGCTTGCGAAGTGAAAATGAATGAGCTGATGTCGAGCCACTTGTAAGATCTAACAATCAAGGGACATTGATGTATTCCCATGACTGTCAGTAAGAGAACTTGCCATTAAGGCATGCAAGCCTCTAGGTACTGAAAAATGGACTCTAGTCTATATCCCAGATAAGGTGTTTAGGTTGATGGGGCAAGACTTGTTGAAAGGTGGGTCTTAAGGAATCCCACATCATTCAATGTGAGTTCTAATAAAAACAGTGGTCGAACTATAAAATAAAAGATCTCATTAGTAATAATGTGTATGACAAGGCAATGTAGTCATGGAAAGGGAGCTGGACTGGTTTTATTGACAAGGAAAAAGAACTGAAAAGAAGGAAATGATGTACGCAACTCAAAAAGATAGGGATGTGCGAAGTCATGATGGATAAGGCAATGGGAGATGGATTCAACACATGAATGATCAATGTATTGTCAAGGAGTAATTTAGGTAAGCATATCATGATGCAAAATGGTTTACAAATAGGTGTATTAACAACATGTTACAAATACAGGAGTAACAACATGTAAAATATATGTGTAACAACATGTAAAATATACATGTAACAACATACGCCATGAAATGTATAATGAATATTGGTTCCTTCAAACTGTTAACAAACATGTTTTTCTAAATAATGTTGTGATTCTAGAAGATAATCGTGGCATGGAATATGAGCATCGTTGTTCCTACAATCAAACTTAGTACTTCTCCTGCAATCAAACTTGTGAGAGCAATGTAGAATGTAAAATACAAGATTGAATACAAATGTGAACAAATTCATAAAGAAAATAAATGCAATTATACATGTTGTCCGCACTTGTCGGTTTGGTCATTGATTGTTGCCAACGTGACTTAAGAAAAACAAAGAATGTTAAATGTAAAAACATGTATTTATTACTATTTTCAAGAATGTTTTAAAGTGTCCATTTGCAATTTTGTATTTAGTATTTTTTTTTTGTTTTTGTTTATCTAAAACAAAGAAGACAAAGAAAATATTTTTACATTTTTTTTTTTAGTTTATATCTAAAAAAACTAAACAAATATATATATAGGTAATTGTTTATTTATTTAAACTATTTTATTTATTTACAAAAATAACAAACAAAATAGATTTTTTTTACAAACCAAACAAAATAAATGTTTTTTTTTTATTATTATTGTGTTTTTTTTTTTTAATTATTATATTTACATATTAATAACAATACAAATTCTAAACTAAAAGTTTGTTGGATTGTGCAATCAACAGACAATGACACTTCACTCTTCATCCAAGCCTAAAATCGTAGTGTCTACCCTTATCGCCTTCAATTGTGCTTTGTGTGCGGGATTGGAAAAATTCTCTAACATACTAGACATAGATGGATCCTTCATGAGAGTTTTACCAAGTCATTACCATTTTTCCCTGCATGTTGCATGCTCTGTTGAAGTTGCTCAGCCATCTGATTGAAAGATGGATCATTGGCTCTATCTGATCTGCTAATTATTTTATGTTGGAATCATTAAGTAGATCGACATTGCATTGCAGAGAAATCAAATGGGTTCGCTATGTATCTCCCATGTTGAAAAACTGGCCATTCCAAAATTGATCTCTTTTATGGTCCAAAAAATCAAAACTGCTCTCAAACCACGCAAAAGTTCCAAAAACTTCTTTCCTGTCATCTAAATGAGACTCTTCTGCACAAAACCCATGTTCCAGATTTTTAAAATTCATCATTGTTTTCTCAAAAATTTCATCCGAAGTTGATTGTCTGCAAATGCACGTTAATTGATGGAAAAAAATAATTTCCAAAGAAAATACAAATATTATTGTTCGTCCAAAAATAACTGATAAAAATTTCTTGGAATGAATTGTCCAAACAATTAATGAAGAGAATGCAATGGGTGTAGAACATTGATGCATTGGGCATTTATCCAAGCTTACCAGAAGAAACCTAGCCAGCTACGGAGTAAGAAAAATAATGTCACCAATGGGATTAAATTCAACAAGATTTGGTTAACAAATCAAGGCTTTAGATTGAATGCAAGAATCTGATGAACAAATCTCATTTTTAAAGATGCGAAAAGATAATGATAGATCATAGAAATCAGGAGAAATCTCAAACAAGAAGGGTAAATCATTTTCTTTTATTGTGCAACAAACATCATTGGAATAGTGTTGATGGGTGAAAATGAACGCTCGCCAACTGGGAGAGTGGATCCGGTCCGGGGTTGTCTAAATAACCCAAGTCGTTTGGGATAACCAACCCTGACGGGTTTAGTGGCTCCGTTAGCCGATCTAAGTCCTAAGAAAACAAAAGGAAAACTATTCTAAATTAACTAATCTAAATGAAAAATAACAATTAAAACAAGGTAATAAACAATTCTAAACTATGATATATACTATTTACTATCTAATACTATAATAACTCTATGAAATTAAAAATCTAACTACTAACAGAATTAAATCTTAATCACAAATGTACAATATTTACAAATTATAGATTTAAATGGAAACCTGCAAAACTCATTTGTAATCTTTCCTAAGACAGCGAAACTATTGTTTTTTTATTTTTATAATTTTATGAAAAAGAAATAAACTAAAAACTATCTAAACTAAGCAACTAAAATAATAACTCTAACTACAAATCTAAACTATGCATATATCTATCTAAACTAATTGAATTATACTAATAAGCTAACCTGTGATAACGCTTTCCAATTTGTCCTGTGTAAAGAATCCAGTTCAGTTGTTCGATGGGAGGAAACCCGCATGAATCCTCTGCCATCCTCTAGTAAACAGTAAGTAGCAGTGCTCTTTTGAATATAGATAACAGAACAAACAAGACATAAAAGTTGCAACAATCTTATAATTTACAAATCATAATATTTAGATAAATCTGCGTGCAAGGATTTGTAAGAAATGGTTCAATTAATGAAGAAGAGAAATCTGTGATTCATTAACTAAAACAAGTAATTGTTGTATTTTTAAATAATAAAAGAGATCAGATATGGATAACACATTAATCAAGTCACATCAACCTGCAATAGATCATGATACGTAAAGTAGTCTATAATTGACTGCAAAATGATATGAATAAAACTTGAAACAAAAGTTTGATATATTGAAAGCGAAAGCTGTTACAAGACATCAACTTTCATCTCAGTCTGTATCATAAATCCATAGTCTGGTTTTTCCACAGTGAGGATGATGGGTTTATTACAAAAAATTGGCAAGTATTTAAAGACTTCCCACAGGGTAAAACATCCCTGTGGGAAGTATCAAAACAATTTACACAAAATCTGGGATGATATCCCAAGTCTCTATTTCTAACTAACAACTTAAAATAAAAACTACATCACACAAATATCCCCTAAACTGCCACAGCATGCCCATTTGATCACTGCAATTCGTATGTACCTAAGAGAGGACAAAAATAGACAAGTTAAAAGGATATTTTGTAAATAAAATTGATAAAAATCTAATTTTAAAGACTAGCCACAGAATCTTGCGATTCTGTAGCTGGTCTAAATCAAACACAGAATCATTTTAAAACCAATTCAAAACTCAAAGAATTAAATTCAAACTTCTAAACAAATATCTAATTGCTATTTGAAAACCAAACGAATCATTCAAATAAAAAATTGTTATGCTAATTTGAGAGAAAACAAGATTATGATCAATCGAATGATTACAGAGATACATGTACTCTGTTTAATTTGTTATCACAATTTTGGGTAAATAGAATCATATTGGATAACTTGACAGTAATGAAATCTTTTTCATGAACCAATTGAAATCAGCACAAACAGGAACCAACTAAACAAATTTTCCATGCAATAGCTTATGTCGCTTTAGCCATCAACAAAATTATTGTCGAATCCAAATGAAACCAGCAGGATCGTTTTTTCAAATTGATAGAACTATATTAAACAAATACAAACGATCATTCTAATCATGGCAGGCAACAATCACTTGCAAATCAAATCAAACAGGAACGAATTGAAACGGTTTGGGGCGATGAAATCGTTATGAATTAACATTGTTTCCATGATTTCAGCAACTAGATCTTCAGCACAGTCGAATGTAATCAAAATCCAATGAGAATATTGATTCAATATAAAATAGAGTCATTCCTGGTAAATCAAAGTCAACAGGGTTGTTTTGAGTTTATTAGATTACATTGTATTTATCAACCCAGTCACTAATAATGACGCATAACATATATAAAGGATCATACCAATTCAAGCCCACGAAATCGTTCCAAAATAGAACCATAAGAACTAAATCAGATCTGATAGAATCCAACCACAACGAAATCATACCAAATCAACATAGTCGTTCTCTGATTTTAGCACAAAAATCTCCTATATAGGTCAGATGCAATCAAAATCTAAACGAAAACAAACCCCATTGATTTCATTAATTCAAACCAACATAATTATTCTAAAGCAAACCATACCAAGTCAAAACCAATCAATCGCTTATACTAAGCTGGCATGACAAAATTGCATGACCAAATCATAACTACATTTGATTTTAGTAGAAAGAATCGACTGTACAGGATCCACAACATAATCGTTTTTGATAATCAAATTATGAAAGAATCATTTTGAATAATGAACAGAACTAATTGAAACCCAAAAACCAATTCATTATATTAATTCAAGCCACTCATACAACAAAATTAAAATCGAAATTCATACCTGGACCATCAGCAAACAACTTGGTTATGATAATTTGGAATTGACGAAGGTAGTTGCAGCTTCGACATTCCTGAAAACAATCGAACCAATAGTTTCTTGCTTCTTGTCATTAGCTTGAAGCCTGTCCCTTTCTTTAGATATCACTATGACTTGGTCTTCTAACGATTTGATATTTGATTGGAGCAAGGGGATGTTAGTGTAATAATGCTTTAGCCACACATTACATTGGATGCATGACGACTGTTGGGGCTTCGAAATTGCAGGCGAGGGTTTGTTTAAATCACCGAGGGTTTCATTATGTAGCCTGATCCCTGGGTAGTTAGGATTGTTCTTTAGGCACGGGGGAAAATTAGATACATAGTCATATGGTTTCTCGGAGCATAAGCCATGGGAATAAGGGTACTGCCTAGCTAGGAAGCGCTCGATATCAGAGTCCGAGTCCTCGCTCAGAAATATGGGATTTTCATCAACTTTAGGCTTAGACTTATTCCGGGCAAGTCTTGATATCAATCGAGCATTCTTTTTACCTTTCGTGTTGATAGTAGGGTTAGCCGTGACCTTATTACTCATAGGCTTCTTTATAGCCTCAGTCTTGTTTGTTATGATGTTGGGTAGGTCAATGTCAGGACATACCGAGGGTTTCAGAGAGTGTAGAAGGACATGGAATGGCACGGGTGGCCCGACCATAGTCTCACTGACCACAGACTTGTCGATTTGGACAGATTCTGAATCAACAAAGCCATTTTGAGAGAGAAAATCTTGTCAATTATCACTGTGAAGGTTTAAATGGTGAACGACGATGAGTCTAATCAAGCCATGGTGAAACAAGCTACTATCAGCCTTCTCGCGTTTGAACCTCTTAGCCATCTTGTAAATACTACGCAAGAAGTAATGCAACATGTTTAAAGGATAACCCATGAAATTCACCAACAACTGGAGGTGATAAAGAAAAACCAAGCCATACCGACCTTCACAGGTCACGAATTGTTTAACCATTATCAAAAGATCATGCCACCTGGGTTTAAGGGTGTAAATAGGCATACCTTTGTCACAGGATGTAACCTTTCGTGATATGAATAGCAAAGGCCACGACACTTCATCGACTTTGGAGTTTTTGAACCATCTTTCCCCTGTGGCCGACAATCCTGTGGTAGAGCTTATGAATTCTTCATCCAGCTCAAGCTGAATGTCACAAAATTTATCCCTACACCCGTCAAAGGTAAGGGCGAATTGTTGTGCAACAAAAAGATTGAAACCCTCGAGCCTCTGTATAAACACCATCCAACCATTGTTTTCTAAATCCTTACGGGCGTTATCAAATAACAACAAAGATTGGTTACCATTTGGCTCTATGCGGACCACCGGTGCCATATACAGGAGCACACGGTGAGCAGGGTGTAGGGGCTAGGGTTTGAACATAGCATACGTAGGGGAAGAATGCTCACAGGGTTACCCAAAAACACCAGGGGTGACCCGGGATAGGGGGAAAACATTTATGATAGAACGTGCGAAGGTGGTGGAGCTATTTTGGCCCATGCAGAATAGTCATTACCCACAATACAACCGCCGAATCATTTAGCTATTCAAATCATAATGGATATGTGTTAAAAGCTATCCCATTTAAATCAACCAATGGATATATGGTATGTGGACCAACGTTTGCGGGAGCAATAGTCATAGTTTCAAAACCATAGAAATAAATCGAAATCGATACCAAGGGTTTGATTATATAAACTATGTGTTATGCGAAATGATCTATACAAAGGGTATAACCACAATGACAATTATTTTTATGAAACCAATGTGTCAAGGGAATCGATTAAAAACTATATAAATCAAACCACCAATGCGTCACAAACTCGATTAAAAGAATATCACCACAATCTTGTAATACAAAGTCATATTTAACAAATAAAAAATGCCATAGACATGATCTTGGAGTCTTGTCAAATGCATAATGATAAGTAAATTGGAAACGCAATGGGCATATTGACAAGAATGATTACAATAATTTAGTGACGATTTTAATGTGACTTCAAAAACCAAGTTTTCACACTTGCAGTAGTGAAAACATGAACAAAGGTAAGTGTGCACATGGCGCAAAATAATAGTGTCATTTTATTCGAGAATTGCGACAAAAATCAAGGTTTGCAAAGCACAAGTGAAGGCAGCTTATAAGGACAGTAGAAAAATGTGAATTGGCTGCCAACAATGGCGACACACTGGTAGAAGTAGTTATCTCTGCAAAAAGAACAAATTCAGATTGGGATAATGAGAAAAAATCTAACTCAAAAACAACAACTAGAAAATCGTATAAACATCTTCATCAACCATATATTCCAGCAGTGTTCAAAGGATGAAAATTGATAACAGTCTTAAGACAAGTGAGCCACTATATTAAATGTAAAATCCCCAATACTGTTGACATAGCCACTGCTGCCAGCAGGCGTCCATAGCCTCGACAGGGTTGCCATTTAAACCACTCTAACATCTGTATCCTGCCAAGAAGTTCTAGATCAAAATAAAGAACAAATTAAAGTCAAGAGGTTTCATATACCCGACATTGATTCGCTGCCAGCAGGCCTGTTCAGTACCCCGACGAAGTTGCCTTGGCGCCATGCATGCATTTACCCGCTGCTAGCAAAACTTTTCAGCATCCCGACGGGTTTACAAGCACTTCCCACAGATATTTTATTGATTTATTTTATTTTTTAACAATATATAGTTGAGAGGGGTGGCACTGAAAATTATGACATTTTAACATATTTTTTCAAACCTCATCAGATTTTTTTTTTTTTAGAACTGTCCTTTATTAAGATCCAGAGATGTTTCATTTACAGAACCAACTTTCTAAGGTAGGGAGACATCTTCTGAGTCATTCCCTTAAGGAATAGGGACAGTGTAAAAAGATAATAGATGATCGTGTCAAGATTTACTTAGAGATCGAAATCAGTTAACTTCTTTCAAGCAAGAAATTTTTTGTCAACATAGATGTAAATTTAGAAGTATACAACTGATGTTCATAAAAAAAATTAGCAGTCATTTCAGTGAAGGAATTTTCTTTTTTCTTCATATGACTAGTTAAATATGCAGGTATGTGTATTTCCAAAAACAAAAACTAATAAACAAAAAGGAGAAATCCAAATCAAAACAGCAAAAGAAAAGCAAGCAAAGCAAAATATGTACATAATATGCAAAGAGTCGTCATCAGGAAAAGTATCTTTTCAGGGCTTGGCCATTCACCGGATAAGTGTCAGACTGTCCCTCTAGATTTTTCAATCAGAAAGAGCTGGGTCCTGACTTATCAACAATTAAAAACGGTCCAAGCCATAAGTTTTGAAATTTTTTTTGCTTTCGCTTTCCCTCATGCGGTTTATCCCATTTGAAGACGAGGTCACCTACTTCGAAATTCCTATCAGAAGAAGAGTTAGAATCGAACCATATTTTAACCAATAGTTGATGTTGAACTAACTTACATTTAGCTTGGGCTCTTACCTCTTCTAGCTTCATCAAAGCGTTAATTCAGTTTTCTAAAGGGGGACAATCTTCTTCTTGAATTTTCTGTGATAACTGTAGTGAAGGAAGAAGAATGTGTGGTGGCAGAATTGCTTCTCTGCCATAAACGAGAAAAAATGGGGAGTTACCTACAATAACTTTTGGCGTTACCCTATCATCCCACAACACGTTTAACAATGCATTGTGCCAATTTTTGTGATTTTCATCCATCGTTCTCTTGATGATTTTAATCAAGTTCTTATTTGTTGATTCTGCCAATCCATTGCCCTGGGGGTAATAGCTAGCAGAATACTTCAATTTAATTCCTTTTTCTAAAGAGAATTCGCTCATCTCAAGAGACGAAAAGTAAGAAGCGTTGTCGAATACTAAGCAGTCAGGGATACCAAAACGAGTGATAATATTCAAATTTAGAAAGGCAATTACCTGACTGGTGTTCACAGTTCTTAATGCGACAGCTTCAGACCATTGGGTAAAGTAATCTGTGGCTTTTATGATGAACTTATGATGTTGTGAGGATGGGGGGTTGATCGGACCTATGATATCAAGGCCCCACTGCTGAAAAAGGAGAGTCTACTAAAACGGGCTGCAAAGGAAAGGTTGGTTTCTGTAACCGCCCTGATGCTTTTTGACAAATGGTATACTTACGACACAAGGCATGAGCGTCTCTAAAAAGTGTGGGCCAGTAATAACTGGATCATAAAACCTTATGGGCAGTAGTGTCACCACCAAAATGACCACCAGCTTCTCCTGCATGCAACTCTAGGAAGACTTTTTCTACTTCATCTTTCTCGAGACAGCGCATCAGTACGCCATCAAAATTTTGATGAAACAAAATACCATTAACCAAATGAAAAGAGGAAGAATTTAATCTCAACACTCTTCTTTTAGTGGGATCCAGGTGACGGGGGGCTGACCCATGTTCAAGACAAATTTTTATATCGTCGTACCATGAACTGACAGAGTTTTGTGTGCAACAGATTGCATTTTGATCGTGTTGTCCTAGGTTTGACGTATCGCTTTCTTCTTGTTGTCCTGCTGCTGAATCAACAACTAACTTGCATAACCCTTGGCCTCTCACTATTTGAGCTGGGGTAATTTCTATGTCGTACTCCTGCAAGGAGGTGACCTAGTTAGCCCTCTTTTCTCCTAGGTCTTTCTGCACTAACAGGTTCCTGACGGCTGGGTATGGGACAATAACCTTCATCCTAGATTTCAAAAGATAAGATTGGAAATGTTTGGCTACTTTGAAAACAGTGTAGGCTTGCTGATCTACCGCTGGGTAATTAAGTTCAGTGCCTTTGAAAGCAGATCTCATAAAGGCAATGGGTACTTCATTTCTCTCGGCGTTCTTTTGAGTTAAGACGATGGCATATGAACGGTCAGAAGAAAAAGTGTAGAGTGTGAAGTCTTGAGAAACGTTGGGGCTCATGAGAGAAGGAGTGTCTATTATGGCCATCTTTATTGCATTAAAAACTTGATTTTCTAGGGGTCCCCAGTGATATTGGGTGTCTTTCTTAATTAAGTTTTGTAAAGGCCTGACCATTTCGGAGAAACTGGGGACGAATCTCCTCACGAAGTTAATCTGGCCTAAGAAATACTGCATAGATTTTTTGGATGTAGGAGGGGGGAGTTTCATGATGACTTGAGTCCTTTCGGGGTCGATAATCATCCCTTCACTCGACACAATAAATCCCAAGAGTTTACCCTATTCTACTGCAAAAATGGATTTTTTAGGATTCAAGGAAATGTCGTATTTACGACATCATTGTAGAACGGCTCGTAAGTGAGCTAGATGATCAGTTTTGTTTTTAGAGAATACGGTAACATAATATAAGTAAACTATGACAGACTGATTGATTAGGCCTCAGAAAGAAATGTCCATTTCTCTCTAGAAAGTGGCACCGGTATTAATCAATCCAAAGGACATTATTCGATAAGCGTAGGTGCCCCATGGGGTATGGAAGGTAGTTTTAAGTTTGTCTGGAGGAGACACCAGGACTTGGTTGTACCCTGAGAAACCATCCAGCAAGGATAGCCTCTCAGAACCAGATACCTATTCAAGGATCTATTCCATGGGTGGGACAGGATAGTTGTCTTTATCACATGCTCTGTTAAGGTTTCAGAAATCGACGCACAGTCGAATTTCCCCACTTTTCTTCCGGACAGGGACAAGGTTAGAAACCCATTGAGTGTGCTTAATAGGGAAAATAATCTTAGCATTCAAGAGTTTATTTAATTCTTTTTTGACGGTCGGTTCGAGCTTAGGGTGCATTTTTCCCAATTTTTGTTGGAAGGGTAAGGTTTGGGGTTTCATAGGGATGACATGTTGTATGATGTTGGGGTCAAAATTTTTAAGTTCATCATACGTCCATGCAAAGACATCTTTAAATTATTTGAACAATTTAATAAATGCAACTTTTTCTTGTTCAGAACATCCTACCCCTATATTAATGCATTGCAGATTGTCCTTAGTCCCTAACTTTACTTTTTCATATGATAATGAGGAGCTATTGGTTTTACAGTTGACCGTTTTTTTGAATTTATCTTGAAGATCATAAAATTTTTCTAATCTAACTACAGATTTAGGGATCGAATTTACCATGTCCCATGAAGATTCAAGAGTTCTCGAATCTGGTGTTACCGTGAAATCACGCAAATTCTCGTCGTGAGTGCATTCATCTATCACCGCGCCTTGAAAAGTTTCTTCCATATGCAGAAAGTTGATAATCTGCTGATTGTTGTCGAAGAGTCTCCAATTCATGATGTTGTTGGGAACGGATGGCCGGAACAATAGTTCAATGGAGAATGCATCCAGGGATAAGCCTTCTGCAGGAAAGAGTTTGGAAGCTATGTTAGCTAATAGATCAGCTTCAGAATTATTCAATCTAGGAATAGAATTTATATTGAAAGCAAAAAATTTATTCATTGAATTCCATACCTCGGATTGGTAGCTTTTAAGATGCGGAGAAAGATAGTGGATAGAATCTCTTACCTATATAACCACGATTTCAAAATCGCCAAAGACAATCAAGTTTTGAATGTTCATATCTAAAGCTTTTTTGAGACCTTGCAGTAAAGCCTCATATTCTGCAGTGTTATTAGTACATTCAAATTCTAGCCTACATGCAATCAATGTTTTGTTACCTACCAGATCGATAATAATGTAGCCTGCTCCATCTCCTTCTTTGGACTTTGACCCGTCGAAATAAAGAGACCAAATTTGATTTTTATCTGGTGCATAAGACCATTGTGTGGAAGTTGTTGGTTGTATGTATGCTACAATCTTGGACTGTTGTTCTGGATTGGTGATAGTTGAAGCCTCAACCATGAAATTGTAGAAAAAGGTATCCATCCCTTGTACTTCGGGTGATTCAGCAGAAGGTGTAAATGGTTCGTTGGGATCGTTCAAATCTGTGACCGTGAACTTAAGGTAGCGTTCACGATTTACCTTGATTTTATTGGGCTTTCCATTCTCTGGAAGCCATAGGTGAGACCAGTCTATCGCGAAATAGCCGTGTAGCTGCCTCGACCAATCCCTGCTTAAAAAAAGACCATACACTTCTGGAATATCCATGACAATAATATCAATAACTTGATGAACCTTGGGGTTAGAAGATAATCTTATAAGAACATTATTTAGTTCGCCTATAACTTTAACATTGGTTCGATCAAGTTGTATGATTTTTAATGTGGAGGGTTCAACTTTAGCGTTAATCTTCTGGCATACAGACCATGGCATCACATTGGATGACGCTCCTGAGTCTACCATACAATTGTGCACATTTCTATTAAAGATTTTGAAATTTAACAAAAATGGAGGTACACTTTTGCTAGTGCTAAGGGTGGTAGTTTGTGGATTTTTACTCGCAGTTTCTAAAGCTACTTTATCTACATTATTTACATTATTTACATTACTTCCAGGAAAAATTCCTTTATCTTGAGGATCAGGATTATTTTTAGTGGAAGTCTTCTGAGGAACTTCGTTCTGCACAACCTTGTTACCACTTGAATTACCATTTTTTCCATTCTCTGAGATATTCTGTAACATTTTTTGTGGCAGAAATGGAAATTTCAATAACTCATAAACAAAAATGTTATCTCTCAACTTTTTAAGATATTCAACTACATCATAATCTAAGTTGGGGTTCACATTACTCTGTTTAGTCTCAGATTGTTTAGATTGCTTTGGGGGGGAAGTCGTATTATTTTCGGAAGAAGGTTTGTTTGCGTTCTTACTCCTAGTATTGTAAGGATGAACCATCTCGAAGTTAGCTTGAAAGATGCTATCCGAGAAGTGTCCAAAAATGTTTGGAGAGGACTCTTCTTCTTGAACTGTCTCTTGTTCAACTACCTCCTCAGGAATCTTAGGAGGCATCAAGTTATCCTGGACTTATAGAATTGTTTGAAGGGCGTATTGCAGACTTTCTAGATTAAGGCCCTCGGTGGTTAGATTAGGTCGGTTGGTGAGAAAAGGCTTCCGGAATGGGGGATTGTAAGGTCCTTTTCTCGACGATGCTTCTTCGGTCATCTTTTCTAAATCTATAACTTGATTCAACAGTTCTTGAATGACTTTAGTTAAGTTTCCTAAATCAGAGGTTTCAGGTTGTGTTTTACTTTGAGTAGGTCTAGGGAGGATTTCGATCTTCTTTTTGGAAGATGAACTAGTTTCTGTTTCATTGCTAGTACAGTATTTTAGACTAAGTATGTCCTTTTTAATCTGGTTGGCCTCCTCTAAGGCTTCTAACAATGTGGATTTCTTGGATCGTTTAACCCAAATAGCTATACTTTGATGCAAGGCTTTAGTATAGTATGCTATTATAAGATTCTCGGCAGACATGGAATCCGGAGGGATTTGGTTCTTAAGTGTTAAGAATCTTTGATTGAAGTCTTTAACTTTCTCTTTAGGGTTCATTCTTAAGTTATACAAATCCATGACTAGGACTTCCAGAGGCTTACTGTCTCTGAACTTTTCCAAAAAGCATGACGCAAACTTTTCGCAAGACACGATGGTATGGGGTTGCTGGGCAAAGTACCATGTAGGTTCATTGCCCTCGAAAGTATAGGGGAACAACCTATAGACTACGTCTTCATGCTCGACATTGCGGAGTCTTATGGCTAACATAAACTTTTTAATGTGATCTTCAACGACCTGTTTAGAGTCAGGGTCAAACTTGGGAAGCCACTTCTCCAGATGTTTGGGTAAGGGATGTTGTTCTCCAGGTACAACTACGACATCCTGGTCAAGCAAATGTCTAGTAGGATTGTTCTGGTTGGCCATTAGTGTAGTGGGTGTGGAAGGTAGAGAAGGGGAACTGCCTTCGTCAGAAGAATCTCCTCCAGAAGAGGAAGGAGATGATGGAGGTGGTGAGGGAGGTACTCCAGATCCCCCTGCAATAGGAGTGAGGATTGGATCTGTAGGGTTCACAGTGAGGATAGTGCCTCCGAGTTGTTCTCTGATATCAGAGAAATCTAAAGGTTGATCCAAAGGTCGATTGGGTTGCCTCAAATGGGCTAAGGCACTATGAGTTCTTATGAGAGATTGATGGACAATCTCTTGTATGTCACCACCTGTAGGATTTGGGGTTACTGGCTCAACTGTGATCCGTGGATTGTCGTTTGATGTGGTTGATGTATGAGGGTGGATGTTATCGTTTGAATGAATTCTTGTCACTATAGGTGAGCGATTAGGTGGTGGAGGAGTCTTACGACCGCCTCGTGCCATTAATTAATTTCAGGCCCTCCTTCTAGCGCCATTTGTTGAAGGGCAAAAATGAACGCTCGCCAACTGGGAGAGTGGATCCAGTCCGGGGTTGTCTAAATAACCCAAGCCGTTTGCGATAACCCACCCTGACGAGCTTAGCGACTCTGTTATCCGATCTAAGTCCTAAGAAAACAAAAGGAAAACTACTCTAAATTAACTAATCTAAATGAAAAATAACAATTAAAACAAACTAATAAACAATTCTAAACTATGATATATACTAGTTACTATCTAATACTATAATAA
>ML832285.1:0-40304 GCA_009831015.1 Picea engelmannii | reverse complement strand
CATGTTTTTTTTTTTGTTTTTGAACGAACACCCTCTGCTTTAATTGTTTTGGACTATCACTCTACTCATCATGCCTCGGTTCCAGACCATGATTTAATACCTAGAATATATATTTTTTATTTTATAAATTGTAACAGTTCACATATTTTGGTGATTTAATATCCGAAATATATATTTCTTATTTTAGAAATCGTAACAGTCCACATATTTTGGCCCAGGAAACTCCAACTAGACTATTACCGTCAGTTATAAAATGACGGCAATGATTTCCAGTGCAGTGTTTAGTCCAGGTTTTACGTTTTTAGCCGAGGAAAAATCTTCTTTAATAAATCTCATGTTGAAAGGGTGTGGTCTAACAGCGAAAAGATACTTCACATTGCTTCAAATTTTCAGATGAAAGCTACTTCTCGAACCCTATGAACACAAGCATTCAAAATTTCTACAAAGATTCTAATTTGGTGTCTGGTCATAAAACTTATTGAAAATTTTTGCCAAATATCTTAGATCACAAAGAAATCAAGGCGAGATGAAGCCCGATATGAGAATGCAAAAAATTTCAGATAAATTTTTTGTTGCAAAGGTGTATGCATCAAAAGTGTGGGTAGTGTTATTGCGGGTTTTACATGGGCAGTGCAATGCAAATTACAAGTGGGATGCACTGTTTTAGTCATTATTTTTGGTTCAGAGTCATTGTTTCAGCATGTAAGGACAAAATATTTATTTTTATCTTGTTCACCTAATGTTCTATTTTTATTTGCAGATTGAGGATGGACACGCAACAAAGATTTTTTTTTTTTTTTTTAATTTTTACATTTGTTTCAAAAACAAAAACTTGAAAAATGTAAAACAATTTTTTTTTTAGCAAATGGAGTAAACACATTTAAAAATTGGATACAAAACATAGATTAGGAAATTGTTTGTATCGTCAACAATAAAAATTAAAATTATTCCTGAAAACGTTAGAGGCATCCTATTTTCTAATCCTCATGATTACTTGAAGCACGGAGGAGAGCATACTTATTCTAAAACAAAACAAAAATGAAAATAAAATCCTACCTACACTACGCTAATTAGAAATGAGAGATTGGTTACGTATAATCAAACAACCAATGTATCCATGCACGTAACAGTAATAAAAATATGTTATCTTTCAATTTCACAATTCAGAGTCAGGAATATGTATGAATGTGTGAAATTAGCGATTGAAACTGTAAATTAAAAAAAGAAAAAGAAAAGATAAATGAATCTAACCTAGTACTTGCTTGAAACTAACGTTCGATCAGGCTTCCGTAGGCATATTTTTTCTTACTTAGATCATGTTGTAGCTCCTCGTTGTCCTCCTTGCCCTCTTGTGCGCCTAATGATTCTTCATTAAACATGCAAGGTTCTTCGTATGTTGATTCTTCGTTCGACTTAGAAGGAGTGAATAAGATTTCGACTGCTGTCAAAATCTCCTCTTCCAGAGAAGAGGAGACCTCGACTTTTTCTAGGATCTGAGTGAGTTGTTTCAAGCTTAAACTCATTGTTAAATCATGTTAGAAAAAAAAAGTATTCTTACAGCACCCAAATCTGAAATCTAAATGAAAAAAACTTGAATAAAAGGACTCTTACTGAAACGGAAAAAACATTACTCTTCGCAGTTGCAAAAATTAAAACATTCATGATAGTTGGTCAGGACAGTGAGGAGTCTGCTCTCACGATCTTGTATGACCCTGAACACATGTAGATCATAAAAATTAAAACTACTTTTGCGTGAATTGAAATTTGCATAAATTGAAATTACTTCTACCTAGTTGGTAGGGAGAACATGAGGAGTCTCCTCTAACAAATTCTATGTTCCCTTAACATCATATCTAGATCACACTTGCAGGAATTGAAACTAATCTTGCAGAAATTGAAATTTTCAAAAATTGAAATTACTTCTACCTAGTTGGTAGGGAGAACAAGAGGAGTCTCCTGTCACAAGCTTCTATGACCCCTTACCAACATGTCTAGAACACACTTGCATGAATTGAAATAAAAAATAAACTAATAACTCAGTCCATCGTGCTTCCCCGTCAACGACACCAAAATGTTTGGCTCTAAAGATGTTCTAAAATATAACCTCTATGCATCATCCAAAGGTAGGCGTTGGCACAAACATTTTACTTGTCACCTATGTAGGTTCTTACCTTCTATTTTCAATACCCATCCTCCAGAGATGCAACCCCTACAAAGGGACAACAATCATAACAAAAGGAACAATAATCATTCTGTTCAAATGAACAGCAAAAGGAACAAAAATCGTGACAAGGGAACGACATACATTATATTGGGACGAACCAATGTTGTAGTAATTGAGTTGTAGTACTTTCCCAACTATCTAATTTGTCAACCCGGGGTTCGTAAACTAACAAAGCACATGCAAAGTATATGCAATATTGAAACGGGACTAATCTAATCTAATATTTAAGCTACAAATGAAATTGAATCATTAATCTAACACATGACTGAAATATACTCATTTATCTAACACACGACTGGAATTGAATCATTAATCTAACACACGACTAGAATTGAAATTAATCTAACATATGACTGGAATTGAAATTAATCTAGTTGCATAAATGAAATTACTGTAAGAATGGAAAATTACGTAAATGGAATTAATCTAGAAATGTTGAACTACATGAAGTAAAAGAAAGTACAACATGTGAAGAGTTGAATGACACAACAACATATGTGAGATCTCACCAATGAAACAATCTTATATTACAATAATCAAATCAATCTTTATAAAAGAATAACGAAAGCATGAAAACCAAAACCATGAATCAAAGCTAAGAATCTCTTTCTCTTCCGAATCCTAATGACTACCATTAATGACTACTCTAATTCTAATTACATCCTAATTGAATATTCATGAAGAGAGAGCACTCTCTTTTATACATGAGAGCCTTGAAGATAATATAACCATCTCATTATTACAGATCCACTTTTCTCTCAACCTATTTCCCATTATTACACAATATAATCCCTTCAAATCCTCACACATATCTCTTATATATATTGGATAAGATATTCCAACCAAATCTCCATGGTCCTCTCCTTGGAATGGTCTTGAATTATCTTCTCAAATCTTGAAATGGTGGAGGAAGTATTCGAGAAGTCCTTTGAATTAATCTTTCACATATTCCTACACATTACAAAGCTTACACATATTTGAGATATATACGAAAACATGTCAATTTTCTAACATTTAATCACAAATTACTTTTAAATACTAAAATGAATAAAGTGGAGAACAATAAGGTGAAACCCAAGTATATTTATGGAAATGATATCTTGAAAGGTTAATGGGGCGATGAAATGTGGAGAATGATGAAGGGAAAGGTGGATGAAAATAGGGCATTTATGAGCCCCAAGAGTGCACTACCCTTTGTTTGGCTATCTAGCCTAGTGTTTTCTTCCAGAATGATTCTTTGTCAAGGTTAAGGTGCTCGGAGGGTGGCTTTGGCCTATGGTTGAGTGACAATACTGATATTGTCGATGGTAAAATGAGCACATCCATTATATTCTAACACTTAGTATTATATGTTGAAGAAATACTAAGCATTTTTAAGATTAACAAGTTAGAGGCTTAGTTGACCAGGATGTTTCAGATGAAGGATCTAGGAGAAACAAAACAAATATTGGGCATAGAAGTACACAGAGATGGGAAAAAAGGTAAGTTGTGGTTATCACAAGATATGTCTATGGAGAAGATAGTGATGTGGTTCAATATGAACACTGTGAAACTGGTAAAAATCCCTTTATTTTTCCATTGTAAGATTTCTTCAAGTTTATGTCTTGGTTGTAAGGAAGAGAAATTTATGTCTCCTGTACTGCATGCTAATATAGTAGGGAAATTGATGTTTTCCATACAATGTTCAAATATTTCACATGCAGTTGGTGTTGTCAGTGGACACATGGAAAACCAGGGGAAGAGCATGGAAATGAGTGCTTAAGTATCTTAGAAGCACTGAATAACAAATATCACCTACAGTAGTTGCATGATTTGGGTTRTGGTTAGGTTGATTCAAAAGACTTGGAAAAKAAGAGACCTACCTCAGGTTATGTGTCGCATGAATGCAAGGATCTATTGGGTAAGTTTGGACAAGTATAGAWTATGGTGTTGTCTAATAGTCAAAGCATTGTGTATTTGACTAATTGTCTAGCATATCAAAATGAGACAATGCATCATTTTGTAAGATAGGTTATTGATGGAGGTGGAGTGGTCCATACTGAAGMAAGTTGTGTGCAGTGGAGAGTGGCTTCTCTTGGCTTGCAAAAGAGGTGATAAATGAACTTGGGCAARGTATCACTAAATKTTTTTGTTAAGGTGGACATTGTTGGAATTATGAYAACAATTAATCATGGTAATAATAAAAATTTACCTGTGGTAAATATTTGGTAGTTCTTATAATTATAATGAAGGTAGTTTTGAACTAATATAAACAAATTAAATTCTTGAACCGATGTAAATTATCTAACCTATATTGCATACCCATACCTTTCCTCGTGGATGTTTCCTTAACACACTGTTAGGGTTGTACCACTTATATCTCATGCATTAATCTACCCGCTACCCGATTKTTTTGTTTATATTTCCATATTTCTTACCATATTAWTCTTTCAAGMTCTTGAATAAMAAAWTTTACCAACAATTGTTAGCATATATGTTATCATTAGCTACATGTTTGTAATCTTCATTTGTGAAACCTATGGATATTATAGTTTTTCCTCCATGTTTTGAAATATAAATTATTTCTATTATTATGATTGTAGATAAATTATTATGTATATATTATCATCAGTTACATTTTTTTTAGTTTCCTTGAAGAAACCTATGGTCGTTAGACCTCTAGCAAGATTTTTTAACTTTAAGTGATTTAAGATTTTAATAGTTTTTCCTCCATGTTTTGAAATATAAATTATTTCTATTATTATGATTGTAGATTAATTATTACGCTGACATTGGGCAGATTTAATAGGGGTTTAGTGCTTAATAAGTTTTCTATGGACAGGATTAAATATGGATGGAATATTCTTAGTAGTCACACAAAATAAATGGCTATGATTTCAATCATTAACTTCCTAGCTATTATAAAGACATTCGTTTATGTGTTTACTTTTTTACATTTACTTAATCATATTTAAAAATTACTTTGATAGCTAACTGATTGCCACCTAAGTGATTAACAGAAATTAAAATATTAACACGAGATAAATGAAGCTCAACCCTTTATTTGTTAATCAATAATAAAATTTAATATATTCTTTTAAAGATTCTTTTCATCTTATCCACCTTTCGGTGTTGATCAGCCACAATTATGTGATTTAAGATTTGGTGTTGTGCTAATTATGTATATATTATCATCAGTCACATTTTTTTGAGTTTCCTTCAAGAAACCTATGGTCGTTAGACCTCTAGCAAGTTTTTTTAACTTTAAGTGATTTAAGATTTTATCGACCCTTTTCACTTTGTAAAGAGACTAACCATTGAATTAGAGTTGTTTTTTTTTTAAAAGATTATATTTAATGATAATATGTAATATGTTTCTTAAATTTTTTTAGATTTTTTTTAAAAATAGCTTAATGTTAAAGGGTCACCCTTTTTATAAAGATATCGAGTGTGTTCCCTAAACATTCTAATTTAACACGGTTGAAATTATAAATAAGGCATATCAATTTAATTCATAAACATTCTAGTTTAACAAGTATAACTTATAATTTTTTGTGATACGAAGAAATGTTTTTAGTTGATGTTATTTAATTAACTAAATTTTGTAATTTTATATTTATAAAGTATATTTAAATTTGAAAATAAATAATCGCATGAAAATGAAGTTGTTTTAAAAACAAATAATATTATAAAAAAGTTACTAATGTTTATTTAGTTTATTAAAATTGTTTTTTTCATCATTATTAAAAAAAATTATTATATAATTTACAAAAGTATATTTAAATTTGGAATAAAATTATTTTAAAAAATAAATAATATTATAATTTTTTTATTAATGTTTATTAAGCTAATTAAAATTATTTTTTTAACATTATTAAAACCAAATAGTATATAATTTGAGATAAATGAATCTATAAATTTATTAAAATGACTTACATAAATGTAAGGGAAGGGAAGGTGTTTGACTTTTCTAAGTTGATTTTCGTATTATAACAAATGGGATTAAAGGAAAAACCAAAGTGGATTAAGAAGACACTAATAAGTTACATCATTCTTTTATAAAGGGTAACTTACCCATTTTCATTTTTTCATCGCTTAACTATTCTTAAATACCTTTTATTTAAAAACACTATAATGACCACACTATTTTGATTGGTATCATATTAAATTATATAAATCACTTTGTTCATCTTAAGATAATGATTAACATTATCATATTTATATGACAATTATATAAATCACTTTGTTGATCTTAAGATAATGATTGACATTATCATATTCATATTTTTATAAATTTATTTAAAACATTAAACACATATATTAATTCTTTATTCATTGTTTCAAATTAAGAGATTAATGTTTTTCATGCAATGGGAGGTAATGGATATGAGAGAAGAACTAAACCTAAGGAGATGTGGAGAGAAAAGGTGTTCCGGCCTAAATGAAAGACATCATGAAAGACATCATTGAGATAATATGAAATTCTATAAAGCAATAGAAATAATATTGGTGAAACTTTCCTTGCAAAAAATTCTTAATCTTGATTGGGATTTGAGATAGAATGCGAATTAATTATAAGAAGTGAGATTTAATGGTCACTTAATGAGACTCCCAATTGAAATGTATAATAATAACTTCAAATATATTAAGCTAACCTTTTGGGATACACAGAGAGCATTTGTAAATGATAGTCCTATGACCCATCTATATCATAATCATGAATCCTACACTACATAAACAATTGATTTTTAAAACTATTTTGTTCCTATAGGATCGAGCCTAGTAGAAAACGTTTAACAAGTTGAATATTATACTTTACTGTTGAAATTTTCCCACACATTCCTAAAATTTTCTTGCAAGCTACATTCGTCAACAAAATATCTTCCCATCCATAAAAATAAATTGATGTCTTTGTATCATAAAGAAGATAAAATGCATAAGACACACACATGATGTACAAATATTAACTCACTTTTCAACTCCACTCTTGATCCATTAATCGATTCTATAGTGACGTTGCTAACATTTTATAAGTTAGATGACACTTCATTCCAAGGTTCATTCAGTATTGAAAAAAGATTACATAAATTATCATTCTCTAATATTTCAAACCATATGTAAACCATTGGTTGCGATTATTTTAATCCATATCAACTATGGTTTTAATATTAATTTTAATGAGTGGATAAGACAAATCCAATCCACTCACTTGAAACAAATTCCAACGAACAAAAAGAAACAAATTCAAATCAATGTCAATACTATGAAAACAACAAGACAATATCACACTTCGATCAATGGTACATTCTACCAAACAACACTCAACACAAGCTCTATTTCCCAAAAACTAAGTCACACTACCTCGAGGGATGACATATGACAAATGACATAGCTAGAGGAGTGTACAACCTGGGAGGAAGACATATGGCCCAACTAGAGGAATTATTTCTTGGAGAGGAAGATGTATGTCCAATAGAGGTATTATGGATCAAGGAGGAAGAGTACTCTCAACATACACTCAATTGCTAAGAAAGATATGTGTACATCTCTTTGGGTAATATAAAAACACACTACGAGTACTCTCAACATACACTCAAATTCTAAGAAAGATATGTGTACATCCCTTTGGGTAATATAAAAACACACAACATACGAAGAAAAAATGGTTCAGAAAAAATGGTTCACATCTAGTTTAGAAACCCCTTAAATTATTGCAATGGATTTTGAATGGAAATCATTGATCTCTAAGAATGTTTGTCCTTTCAAAAATGGAGGTTTACTAGTTGTTTTTATCTTTAATGGAAAATTAAACAAAAGTATAAAAAAATTTGTAACTCTAACTATTAATTCTCCTTCCATTCACTCTCAATGTCCAGTCGTATCCATTAATAATACAAAGAGACTCCTAATCAATGAAGAAAGCATATTAGCATAGTAAATAAAAAATACATAGAAAAAGAATTGCATATGGGACATTGTTTACCTTGGAAACCCAATTGGGAAAGAAAAAATTCAAATAGGTTCAACTAAGTTATTTATTATGAAACAACAAAAAATTTACATGGTCTCRTGTTCATCGTCATGCTCCTCATTTATGTTTGGGAAACATTTCCTTCTTTCTCAACCAAAAAACCTTTGTTYCTTTGTGGGGAAATGAGATGTATGAGGATGGACCAGRTGGGGRATAGATGGAAGGTCAAATTTCCCCAATCCTTCAACATACCCAAGCTCATTTCTCCTCCCTTGTCTCTTATCTCATTACAATTGAATAATAGGTCTCATGCTTTTATTTTTTTAATACACAATATTTWAAAAAAAAAACTTTTCCTTGCAAATTTAAATGTCATATGATTTCATTACGATTTAATTTAATCCAGGGGTGGACACCGATCATGATGACATGGGGTCCTTCATGCAAACAATCTAATATCCATTCTCGTCTATAGCCTTGAGCCTTTCTAGTGTCGTTCATCATAGATCTTGTGCCAACAACCAGTTATTTTTTTTTTGGATCACACGTCCCCATTGGGAGGTTTTTTCTCCCCATAATATTACAAGGATAGGTGAGGAAAATTTCTTGTGATCTCACTCCTCTCATACCATTTTAACTTCCTTGGATTCTGTCCTCTGAGACCAATCTTCCAAATATCTTACCATCCTCTGTGAGTCATCCATTCCTTACACCACAAAATTGTAACTTTCTTGAATTCTTCTAAAGTGTGCGGTGTAAAGTCCTCAATAATACGGAGAATTTCATGGTTCTCATCTTCATCTAACATTGAAGGTTCAAATAGCTTCAAGTACCCCATAATCACCATTGAAATAATTTTCATGTATGGATTAAGTCTCAACCTAATGGAATTTTCATTCACTTTCTTAATGATGTCAATCAATCCATATCTAAGGGAACTGATTTCCTTCATTTCTCCTTACAATCACTCCTCGTGGAGGTGTCGATTACAAAACAAACCCTTTTCAAAATTTTCAATTTTAAGGTACAACTTTCTTTTAACCATTGTATATCTCCTTGTGTTTTTATTTTCATAGATTGCACATTTATTTTAGTTAAGTCTATGCATTTTCTTACTTTTTCTTCACATTTAAAATATTAATAAAACCCCCAAAAAATTAATGTTTTGTAGAAGAAAAGGAAAGAATGAAAAAATTGAAAAAAAACACAAAGTTTATACAAAGCACAGATGAATCCATTGAGGTTTGAATTGAAAGAATGGGCTACCAATTTACGTGAAATCCCGACGTCGATACAACCTTTTAAGAAAGTATCGATGAAACATCGAGCAACAGGGGAAATTGAGAGAGCGTTCAAATGAAACTATTAAGGAATTTGTGGGTTGTTCATAAGTCATCGAGCATCTGCAAAAATTGCAGGACTATGAAATAGAAAAGGTTAAACTTGTCCGATGATGCCAATGAATCATTTAAAGAGTAAAACCTTGCCAAGTGTCAATGACACATCCTGGTCGTTCGATCATTAATCAAGAATGAATACTAACTGTTTATCCTTCCATATGAATTTTGTCCATTTCACCTACCGTACAGGTCCATGTTATCATCTGTACTTAACCCTTGTTATTGTTTACTTTCCACTTCACCCACCGGGTCACTTGCCACGTCATTATCTGTACAGAAAAATCTCTAGAAATTTTACAAAAGAAAAGAATCAAAAATATCTTCTCAATGATTTAAGCCTTTCTCCCAACACTGATAATCAGTTTTCAGGGTTTCTCTATATACTTATGAGTCATAGATCTTAGAAATATCGATGAATACTAATGAACTCTCGAGCTAAGGTTTTGGATAAACAATAATGAACTAGACAAATTGTGGTAAGTCATTGGCCATAATATTCCAATAATATGTTCTTTTGGTTCGCACATAAATTCCAAAAAAACACCATAATCCATATATTTCTACCTATGCTGATGAATACAATAAACAAAATAGCGCCCAATAATTGTTTTATAAAACACCAAAATGGGTACCCCTCTGCATCACATCAACCATTAATAGTCGTCGAGATGTGCAGGATTGCAAAATTCGATCGTCGTGATCAATATTTGATTCCTTTTCTTACCCTCATATTTGTCTTTCAGATCGTAGTAAGCCATTCAAGTGATGAACTCATTCAATTTTCTCAGCGATCAACATCATCCCTTGTACAAATTGGAAGTTGTATGCGACCAGTATCCTCCACAAAAATTAAAGTTTGGTTTCATATCTAATTTATGGTAAGTGGCACTAGTCACATTGGTAATGGCATAAATTATAAATTATTCATAAGGTTGGGTAAAATTCATAGCTTCATCCTTCTCCTTGACCTAATCGATTCTTGGATGATGAATATCAGCTCATGTTTCTAAATTTTGACGGTTGAAGGTAAAATACCTTCGAGGAAGACTTTAGTTTGAAAATCTATAAACAAACCAAGAAAAAGGGGTAGAGGATTAAAATAAGGGTATAGGTTAGTGTTGACTCAAGGAGTGCAACCACATAGTATGAAGGGAGAAGAATCAGTCATGAGGATACTTTTGAAGAAATTGTCCACCTAGGTACCTTTAAATGCACATACAGAGCCTAACACTTACACACAGGTCAATTTTCTTATGTGGAATGACCTTTTTATCAAATTTAAGGATTATAATTGTTATCACAAGATTTGTACATGTGGAAATCTTTATACAAGATCCTAATCTTGTGTATCAATTGGAGGTATATCTATCATTATCAACTAAGTAGATATTTCCCTAATTTTAGTAAAGGAAATATATTCAACACAAGGGAGGGCTCCCTAGTAACCTTAAGGGATAAAGTAGTAATATTAGCCAAGCCTACAAACCCCTATATTGGTCACTTAGATGTGATAGGTTAGGTCTAGGAAACGTGAAGAAATATGTACAAGACAATAAGCTCTTCAATGCATAAAATCACCAATTACCAAGTTATATAACATATCAATCACCTTTACACACTATATATCACATAAAACCAATTGGTTTTGTAGAATTGTAGTAGTAAACCAATTTATATTATCAATAAGTATTTTGTAACAACAATGGGAAAAACAACCCAGAAAATTAGAAATTGTACATTACAATTTAGCTTTCCACAAGAAGATTATCATCCAATTGCTAAACAACAATTATGATCACTTAAATCAAAAATTTTAAGTAAATATGTAGCAAGATATGTAATCCCATATGCTTGTAGCATTCAATTTATGACAAGAACAAGAGAATCAATGATCATTTAAAGTGATAGAGTAGAAATAATCGATTGTTATTGATGTCATAAATCCATGTTAAGAGAGAGTTTTGAGAGAGTGTGTGCTTAATTTAATCTAGGGTTCCAACCATCACTTGCAATAAAAAATACTAGTGTTTTTTCTATTTCTTTGACAATGGAGTCAAGGAACACGCCATGAAAATTTCTAAGTGTAAGAGAGATGAAGATGAATATAGGGAGTATATCATCATAAACCCTAACCCCAAGTTCTTAAAACCAAACCCTAGGGAATATAGCCTCATAAAACCTAGGTTTTTTTTTTATCTAACCTCTAGCAACAAGATTTCAATTGGACTAGATCATGATCTAGGGAAATAAAGCCTCTTAATCCCTCTTAGGGTTTCAAGCATACAAGGTAAAATGAACTAATTAAGCCTCTAAAAAATTATTTACCAAAATATATGACACAAGCAATAAACTCGAATAAGAAAATTTACTAGGTCAAGTGCATGCATGAGGAAACCCTGATTCACCATGCATTCATCAACAAGAAACAAGCATCCAATAAAACATTGCTTCAAGTGGTCTGCACAAGCACTCCTAGTGAGAAAAATAAGAGAAGAGACAAGTATAGGTGTATCTCACAAGTGTGAGAGTGATGATGAAATAAGTATGAGTTCTTCCTTTATTTATATGAGGTAACCAAGCACTATTTTTTCAAATAATTGAGTGAAACATCAATGATCCATGCTAGAAGTGGTGTCCTCCCCTTTAAATACCCTCTACAATGATAAATCATGCAAATAATTCATCATAAGGTCACACATGTGGTGACATCAAGTCCTCAATAAGGTGGAGGAGGCCTACCAAAGCCACATGTCTTTATAAAGTAGTGCAAGTGAGGTGGAAGACCATCATCAAGTGCCCTATCACATCTCAAGTCAGCATGTAGTGTCCAAGTGGGAAGAAAACCCCAACATCATCAAACCCTAGTGTATGCCATAATCATCAAAAAGGCCCAACATCCAAGGTGAAGAGTTTGTATCTCATCTATGCATGTTATCCAACCATACACCAATGCAACATCCTCCATCCAATGCATAATAATCTCTAGGGCACAATACCCAGGGTGTGGGCTTCTTTCCCATCTTTATGCAATCATGACCATATATAGAAATGAAATCCCATTTGTCCATTGTACAAGGCCGAGGAGATGTGAGACATATATCTAATTATGTAAAGTCATTCAATGAATAAAATATATGCATCACATGTTCCATATCATGAAAATAGATGAACAATGCCCAGGGTGAAAGTAAAGGATGTCCCTCAAAGAACCATGTAAGGTGCATCCAAATCAAATAAAAATATGGAATCGAGTAAAAGAAATGTCCACAAGGTATAAGAGACCTTAAATAATATAGAGTAAGTTGTTACTTAACATAGAAGCCACATAACAATTCACATCAAGTATCCTTGTCAAACTTCACATTAGCTCAAGAATTCATGTAAGTTGGAAAGTTTGAGTATGGGAGGACCATCTTGAGACCCTATTAGGTGTGCCAACCAAAATAAGAAATAAAACACCCAAGTATAGGGATACATCCCAAGGGAAGAAGGAAAGAAAATAACCCTTTAAGAGTAAGTTTCATAGTGGAACATGTTGGGGTTACTTCATGACTTATGGAATCGTTTGGTCCATTTCTATAACTTCCTTTGTGGAGGGTATTTTTTCTCTTGAGTTACCACTTTCTAGGCATTACGTTCTTCCAAACCATTAAATTTCCTTTTCTATTATCCCTTTATTAATTTGCAAGTCCCATTTATGAGGTTTCGATCATTAACATTAATTGATTTGGGAATCGAGTGAACATGGAAACAATAGAGCTCAAGTATGGACTGGATGTTTTAAATTTCCTTTCTATATCATTATTTCCTTCTTTCATACCATTCTTTCTTTATTATTTTTCACTAGCAACTGCAATCAACCTTTGGTATTTTAGTCCCTCTTCTAATGAGAGAATGAATCATGACCCATTAACAAAGTTTAGTACATTGTGACTAGCTCCATGATGGTAAGTGTCGCATATGGAAAGGAAACAAAACGTTACCCTTGTGAGGGACCCCTAGTAATAACCTTTTTCCTTGCAAGTGACTTGAACATGGGTCCTAGGACTAGAGTAAAAATGATGGCAACCAAGGTGAAATAAGGAAAAAAACATAACGTTGTGAGCTTATGATTCATTATCCACCTTCAACCAATGATCCTCATTCACATGCCTAGTATACTAAGCACAACACTATATATGAAATAAATACTAATGTACCTAATGATGACGTTGGATTACCATCTCCTAAGGATTGTGTTTATTGGATGTGATGAGATTTGTTGATCAATAGTGAAAGAGGAATTCAAGGGGCTGCTAAGATTCCATGAGTGGGCATCATCATCAAGATCAGTGTCTTCATTGTGGGTCCTAAGACATGATCTTCTCTAGTTACCCCTAGGCATGGGGGGGTAACATCTCTCTCAAACATGTGGACATTTTCTCACCATAGAGTGGAAAAGAACCTCAACATCTTTGGCAGCCCAATACTTGAAACCTGCAACCAGTTCTAACAATGCTAAGAAATTAGTAGTAAATGAGTGGGATATGATCCACCCATGCTAGTATAATAAATTCGTGATAGAAATATTTGTTTTGGAATTTTCATAAATATATATATATATATATATATATATATATTATTTTTATAATATAAATATCAGACTAATATAACATGAATTCATAGTAAATAAATAAAAAATAAAACAAAAAAACAAAATCACACAACATGACCTACCTTCTTACCTTAATATTTATATTCAAGGAGTCAGGTCCCTTCCCCATAATGGGGCTCGAGAAGGGACACACTAATAGGTGTTTGAAAACACAGGTATTCCAACAGAGGACAAATACCTTCAGTAGCCACTCACGGAACCAGATCAAATACCAACACACCAATGTTTTGATGTGGTAAAACCCCTACGGGGAAACATCCACGGCCCCATCCAATGCAGCCACTTGAAGCAGTTTATTAATCGAGAAAAAAAGATTACAGAGAGATTTTACAAGAGAGTTTCTCACAGTTGATTATCAGAAAATGACCCTCCATGCTCTTTAAATAGAGTTCATGGACCAATCGGGTGCTAAGCCATGAATCAATGGCCGTTAATATCGAGGCAAATATGAACCTTTGGATCACTCTATGTTGAGAACATATCGTGACCATCATATTTCCTAATTACAAATGCATACTAATGAATACTAAAGAAGCACACTAAGAAACAAACTTTTACCTTACGACACATTAGACAAAGTAGATCTTAACTAACTCCTAAGTTTCTAAATATCCTAAAATCTCCCCTTAAGAACAACTTGGGATAGGATTAAAGGATTTACAATAGTGACACAATAGGAGAAGGAACAAGGCATTCGATCCTATCCCCCCTTGATGAAAACTTCCTAAACTCCTAACATAGATTGAAGTTTGGAAAAATTCACTTATGTAAGAGACTTTGTGAAAATATCTACAACTTGATCTTCTGTAGGGAGAAAGATAACTTCAATAACTTGATCATGAATGATCTTTCTGATGAAGTGCATGTGTATCTATATGTGTTTTTTGTGTTTATTTTGAACTAGGTCTTTTGCGATCTTAATGACACTCTGATTGTCGCATCAAAGGTTGTTCAAATGCTATTGCTGGAATCCAAACTCTGAAAGAATCTATTGAAGCCATAATGCTTCCTGACTTGAATTTAGCGTTGCTAAGTACTCTAATTCTATTGAAGAAAGTGAAATAGACTTTTGTTTCTTATAGGCCCAAGTGACAGGTCCTAATCGAAGGATGAAAACATAACCTAGAGTAGACTTCTGATCATCAGGGTCGTCGACCCAATCTGAATAAATGAAACCAATCAATAAAAGAGTCCCCCCTGAACTGTATTGTATCCAAACTGAATTGTACCATGAACATAGAAAAGTATCCTTTTATCTTCTTTCCAATGGATTTCGTGGGGTGTTTTCATAAACCGGGAAACAATACCAACAACAAAGGAAAGATCAAGATGGGTATGAGTCAAGTATAAGAGGTTGCCAACTAACTAACAACATAAGGTGGCATAAACTTCGGGAGAATTACTTGTGGAAACAATCTTAACTCCATACTAGAAGGGAGAAGGGGTCGGTTTACAATCATCCATGTGAAAGCGGTGAATAAGGTCACAAGCATACTTAGATTGGGAAAGAAAAATTCCTTCATTGGTTTTCAAAACTTGGAGGCCAAGGAAATAGTGCAAAAATCCTAAGTTTGTCATTTCAAATTTTTTCTTAAGGTTGGTTTTCACATGGTTTAAAAGTTTTGAATCACTACTAGTAGGGATAAAGTCATAAACATACATGACAAGGATTATGAGGTGGCGTACTACTTTCTTGGTATGGACATTAGGATCAGAATGACATCTAGAGAATGCAGTGGTAATAAGAACATTTTCCATTTTGGCATATCAAGCTCAGGGAGCTTGCTTAATACCATAAAGATATTTCTTAAGGTGACAAACAAGGCTATAGTCATTATGTACATAGCAAAGAGGTTGTTCCATGTAGATTTATTCTTGCAAATATCCATGCAAGAAGGCGGATTTAACATCCATCTAATGGACCTCCCATTTATGGGAGGAAGTAAGGGAAAGAACAAGGAAGATGGAATTCATTTTGTCTACAGGGGAAAAGGTTTCATTATAGTCAATTCCTTAAACTTGGGAAAATACTTTGGAAACTGACCAAGCCTTGTGTCTTCCAACACTTCCATCTGATGCATACCTAGTTCTGTAGACACATTTACATATGACAAGTTTTATTCCTTTTGGAAGAGGTATTTTACATTAAAGAATGATACTCTTGATTCATTTTTGTATCCCAATATAGATGACCTAAAGCTTCTGTAAATGTCTCTCGATCATGAGTCTCTGAAACTTGAGAAAAAATATAAGGGGCTTGTTGAAACTATGAATGTGTCCAATGTTGATCAGAAGGATCATCAACAATATCACCAGCTTCTTCTCGTCTTGAATGTGTAAATGTGTTGAACCTGTCCAAAATAGATCTAGATAAACAATAATACACACATTTGCAGAGAGAATTGGAGAAATAAGAAGGAGAGAAAGAATGAAAGAATTCTCATTAACCGTTATGATTAATGAATAATTTACATATGATAGACTCTGTATAAATCAATGAGTACACACTGGAGGAGAACCAATGCACCATAGTGGTGGTATAGAGTGATATGGACACACAACAACAATTACGGGAGTGAACTGCCACCTATTCTAGTCTCTCAGACAGTTATGGGAGTGAACTGCCACCTAGTTGAGTTAACTACTCAACTAGTCTTTAGTTAACTAACTGAACAAAGAGTAGTGAGGAGTTAACTTAGGAAATCAAGGGTAATGCACCAGTCTGATGATGATCCCAAGGAAATTTCATATTAGTTGGTGATTATCCCAATGTTTCATGGTGACAAAACCAATGCAACATCTAAACTCAACTCAACTAGTCAAACTGAAGTCTCAACTGAAAGAGAATATTCTTCGGGTGGAATATTCTCCCCTAAAATATAGGAGAATGGATAATGAATAATTATGACTAATAAACAAGGAAAAAACTTAGGAAAAATAAATATTAGGTGTGTGTGAAGTAACTCCAACACCCCCCCTGAACATCACTATGGTGAAAATAAAGAATGGATCCCGACAATGAGGCCATGTTAGGTACCCAAATATAAAAGATACAGTGAAATAAAGTGAGGAAAGAGGGAAAATCTCATGGGAAACCCCCCCCCCCCCTCAAGGTAGAATGTATGTAAAAATAAGAACTATAGTTTCTAGGCAACTGTGTCCTTCACTCCAAGATGACTTCCTACGGAATGAAACTTTTGCTCAGTGAAGGGCTTGGTGAATATTTTTGTTGTTTGTTTCGTTGAAGGACAAAACTGTAAGTCGATGATCCCCTCGTGTACTAAGTCCCATATTTAGTGCATGTGGATCTCGATGTGCTTCGTCTGCTGCCTCTAAATTGGATCTCTACAGAACTTCAGAGTGCTCTGGTTGTCACACCAGATGACGATCGACCGATGAAACTGAATTCCTAACTCAGTGAGAAAATGTTGTAGCCACATAGCCTGGATGGTTATGTTAACTACCCCTCTGTACTCCACCTCAACTAAAGATAGAGAAATGGAGGATTGCTTCTTGCTCCACCAACAGATAGGCCCATAACCAAGATTGAGTGAGTAGCCAGATGTGGATTTGTGATCAATGCTATTGCGAGCCTAGTTGGAATCAGTAAACACAATGAGATCTAATGTAGATTTTGTTGCATAATGAATACCAAAGGTGATGGTTCCATGTACATATCAAAGGATATTCTTTGTAGCCTTCCAATGTAGCTCATGCGGCTCTTGCATGAACCTGGAAATTGTGCCAACTGCATAGGAGAGGTCTGATATGGAGTTTGTGAGATAAAAAAAACTCCCCACTAGCTGTCTGTACAGTGTGTTGTCAACCAATGGAGTCTCCCCGCCATCCTCAAGTTTGAATCCTGATAGGAAAGGAGTTGAAGCATACTTGCAGTCTGACATGTGAAATTTCTCAAGGAGATCTCATGCATACTTGGTCTAGGACAATTTGATGCCTAGTGAATCCTGACTGATCTTGAGTCTAAGGACGAAGTGTAGTGGACTCATGTCCATCATAAAAAAAATATCATGCAGAATCCTCTTGACTGGAGCAATCACTAAATTCGAGCAATCGGTGATCAACAAATCATCAACATACAAAACTAAAACTAGAAATGAATCATCCATATTGAAAATGTAGACATTCAGGTCCAATTTACAATGTACAAAGTTCTGTGAAAACATGTAGGAGTCCATATTGGCATACCATGCCCTCAGATCCTGCTTGAGGCCATAAAGGGACTTCTTCAGTCGACAAACCAAAGATGAGTTCTGCATAAATCCCTGGGGCTGCTCCATGTATATCTCCTCAGAGAGATCACTATGAAGAAATGCATTCTACGCATCCATCTAATGGACTTCCCATCACTTGGCTACTGCAATGGAAAGTGTCAATCATATGGAATCCATATTCGCTACTGGAGCAAAGGTATCATTATAGTCAATACCATGAACCTATTGAAATCGTTTGGTGACAAGCCTGGATTTGTATATGCTAATATGTCCATCTGATGTGCTCTCGATACTATAGACCCATCTGCATATGAAAAGTTTTCTCCTAGAAGGAAGGGGAACCAGATCGCAAGTCTAGTTCTCGAGGAGGGAGTTGTACACCTCCTGCATGGTGGATTCCCAGAAGGGATTTCCAACAACCTCACCATAAGATTGTGGATTTGAATACTAAACCAAGAAAAGATTCCTGGAGGGAAATGGTTTAGTGGGAGTGAGTGTAAAACGAGGCTCCTTGAAATCATATTGAGTCCTCCTAGTATCGGCTGGATCACCAACGAGATCCCCTGCATAATGAAGAGTAGTATGTGCCCACTTGGGCCTCTTCTCTGGCTTTGCAACTGCATATAGATGCTCTAACTCTGAATCCAACTATATTGAATATGAATCTGAATCATCTGATTCCTCTGAATCATAAATATCGTTTGAAGAAGATTCGGCATGTGCATGCTCATCATATCAGACATGTGGAAGAATGAAGTTGTCTGGATGCGGCTGCTGAGGTGCATGAGAGATAATTTCCTCAAATTGTACACTTTTCTCAATGATGAGTCATTTTGAGGAAAGATCAATAAGGGTATATCCCTTCACACCGTTGGGGTATCCAACAAAAATACACTCAATTCTCTATGGATCATGTGCCTTTCTCTTTTCATAGGGAATCTAGGCCCATGCACGGAAAGCGAAAATATGAAAGTGCATCACTTCCAGTTTGAGGCAAATCCAAGCCTCATAGGGGGTCTTATCCTTGATAGATCCACAGGGATATCTATTTTGGATGTATGTTACACAATTAAGTTCTTCGACCCATAGTCTCCATCATAGTGACTTTGCATGCAACATGCAAGATGCCATCTCCTTTAGAGATCTGGTTTTCCGCTCAACAACTCCATTTTTCTACGGAGTACAGGGAATTGTGTGTTGCAACTGAAGCCCTGCCTCATGGAAAATATCATGGATCTCATGATTGAAATACTCTCCCCCCTTATCAGTTCGGTGGAATTTGATCTTCTTTCTAGACTGTGTCTCAACCAGGGCTTTGAAATCATTGAGGTGTTGAAAGACCTCATATTTTTTCCTGAGAAAGTAGATCCATGTAAAGCATGAGAAATCATCAACAAAAATGAGAACAAACCTCTCTTTTCTGATGGATGGATGCAGAAAAGGACTCATAAGGTCACTKTGGATTAGATCTAAAGGGGCAAAAKCTCCTTGAGACTTTCCTTTGTCGAATTTCTCTTGAGGGTATTTTCCGAGAACACATCCCTCACCTACTCCCTTGGAGAAATGGATGTCTGGTAGAACATCAACGAATATATGCTTTCTAATTTGTTGCATGTATATGAAATTCAAATGTCCAAACCTTTTGTGCCATATCCTACTACTTTCATCAGGATGAGTAAGTTATAAAGCAGAATCAGGTTCAATGAATTCAGAAAAAGTATACAATCTAGACTAATGATTTACCTCACTGATAGCAACCTTGGAGTTGGTTTGCATGTCGCAGATTTCCACGGAATTTGGTGTGAATATGAATTTATTTACGGTGCCATAATTCGTCATTTGATACATGAAAAGAAGGTTGATAGAAAGTTTGGGAATGTGCATCACATTCTCGAAGCTTTTGTTGGTGAGTTCAATCCTTCCTTTTCTGGTGACTTTGACAGAAGAGTTCTCCCCCATCAGAATAGGAGGACCTTTGCATGCATCCAAAGAATAATATAATACTTTTGAGGCATCCATGTGATGTGATGCCCCTGAATCTATGATGCAAGAATCGATTGAGGAGTTGATGGAAATCAAGGCATGGCTAGAATTGTCTTTCTTGGAATTTAGATCTTCTGGCTTCTTCTTCTTRGCACCCTCATGGATGTGATCTCCAAGGTTGTTTTTCTGAAGTATTTTAGACATCATATATATTTTTTTTTTCATGGATGCAGATTCYGAATGGAATCCTTTGTGACAGTATGTGCATTTCTCCCATTTTCTTCCCTTTTCCCCTTTGGATCCGGAGGCATTAGTGAAGGGTTTTGTGTACCATACCTTCTTYGGATGTGTATGAGATTTTTTTTTATCTTTATATTTATATTTCTGATATTTGTGGCTTCCATATTKCACGGTGATTGCATWCTCTCTTGGGCCTTTGATTGTGCCCATGTTGATGAGCTTGGTTTGCTCTTATGTCAGGGATTCGCTAAATTCCTCAAGAGAAGGAATCTTCYAAAYGGATCCAAAGGCGAATCTGATAGAATGGAATGTGGATATGAATACATAAAATTTAGGAMCAAKMTTGGAGAGAATGGTGAGAACAATTTTTTTCTCCTCCTTCRATTTATCAACCCCGCAAGCTTTGAGTTGYGAAAATAAATCCTTGAATTTTGTAAACAAATCTAGGATATTGTCGAAGATTTTTGGATCCAATGTGAGCAGCTCCACCTCCAACATGTKTCCTCTCATATCATCCTATTTTGAAAATATCCATTCAAAGGTGGTCCAGGATTCATTGGGAATCTTACAGGAAGATATGTGAAAAAGGAGATCGAGAAAAATAAGACTGCAAATTGTTATGAGTGCCTCATCCATGCRATTTAAGTACTTGTATTTTTCTATGGCTGATGTCGATTATGTATCTGCATTCAAGGTTAACMTGTACAAACATATGGTTCGGATATGTATGGATATTTTMTCCTTCAATGCAAAATAGTTGTAAGGTGTAAGAATGAAATCTTTTTGGAAATCCATCTTTCCGTTGTCTTCAATCTTTTGTACCTGCAAATATTTTTGGTGTAGATTTTTCTTAGCAATCTGTCRGCTCTGATATCATGTAAATGTGTTGAACCTGCACATAATATATCTATMTAAATAATAATRCACACATTTKTAGAGAGAATTGGAGAAAGAAGAAGAAGGAGATAAATAATGAAATAATTCTCATTAAYCGTTATGAATAATGAATAATTTGCACATGATATAGTCTGTATAACTTAATGAGTGTGAACTGGAGAAGAAACAATGCACCATAGTGGTGGTCTAGAGTGATCTATACACACATCATCATTTAAGGGAGTGAACTTCCACCTAGTCTAGTCTCTCAGGAAGTTACGAAAGTGAACTGCCACCTAGTTGAGTTAACTAGTTAACTAGTCTTCAGTTAATTGACTGAATAGAGAATAGTGAGGAGTTAACTTAGGAAATCAAGGGTAATGTGTCAGTTTGGTGATGATCCCAAGGCAATTTCACATTATCTAGCAATGATCCCAATGTTGCATGGTGACAAAACCAATGCAACATCTAAACTCAACTCAACTAGTCAAACTGAAAGAGAATATTCTCCACTAAAATATAGGAGACTGGATAATGACTAATTATGACTAATAAAAAAGGAAAAACCTTAGTAAAAATAAATCCTAGGTGTGTGTGAAGTAACTCAAACATAATGGACCCATCTAGGAAGCAGTGGGGATGGAGTTGGTGCTGGTTCAGGTTCAAAGGACTCATTTGGAGAAAGGTGAGTAGGCGGAGGTGGATTTTCAACTTTACTTCCGTCATCTGAAGAAGAAACCAAAATAAAATAAGGAACAAATTTCGAATATGGATTGCATGTCAAAGAAGGAACACACGATGAATTAGGCTCATAGGCCAAAGAAGGCACAAATGCCAAATTAGCCTCGCAAGACAAGAGATTTTCATCAAATTTAACATCTCTTCTAATAATAATTTCATCACAATGTGGTTGAAGAATTCTATAACCTTTAACATATCCAGATTAACCAACAAATATACATTTCTCACTTTTAGGCTGCAATGCTTTCCTTTTCTCATCAGGAATGTGAGCCCATGCTATACTACCAAATACATGAAAGTGACGTACATCTCGTTTAATTCTATTCCAAACTTCTTCCGATGTTATATTTTTAAGATCCTTTGTGGGAATGTGATTTACTATGTAATTTTCACAGTTGATGGTTTCCACCTAATAATTTAGACTTAATCCCTTAGATTGGATCATACAATTAGCCATTTTTTTTAATGTGTGTTTCTTTCTCTCAGCAACACCATTTTTTTGTGTTGTATATGGAACAATGTGTTTCATTTTGATGCCTTGTGTAGTCCAATAACTTGTAAACTTATTGTTCACATATTCTCCTCCATTATTTGTTCTTAACCTTTGAATTTGATGTACAGATTGATTTTCTATAAGGGCCCTATAGGCTAGAAACTTGTCAAAAACTTCACTCTTAAGTTTTAAGAAGTAAACCCAAGTATGTCTAAAAAAGTCATCAATGAAAGTTAAGAAATACTTGCACCCAAAAAAAGAAGGAGAAGAAAGTAGACCACACAAATCACTGTGAACAAAATGCAAAGGGCCCGAGGCATGCCAAGAGGCACATTTCTCAAAACTATCCCAATGATGTTCTTCAAGAACACAATTGCTACAAACACAATCTATTCATGAAACAGGAGGAAGATTGGCCACCATCTGTTGATTACATAATTGTTGCAATGAGCGATAGTTTATATGACCAAACTACTCATGGAAAATTTTGCTCAAGTCATCGCTATGAGAAAAAAAAAATGATGAAAAAGATGATGACCCAAAGTTGTCAAACTTGTACAACCTGGTAATATCATCAACAATTCTAGTTCCAAGAACATGCTTATGATATTTTATATCCTTTATTACAACTTGGTAAAGTGAAAAATCTATTGTTTTACCTTCACCTGAATGAGTGATTTGATATATTGATAGAAGGTTACAAGAAAGACTTGGAACACATAATACATCATTGAAATGACCATTTTCTACTTGAAATTTTCCAGATCCTTCAACACTAAGAGATCTATCATCACCAAAAAATATTTTCTTGGTATTACATTCATTTAGAGAAGAAAATATGTTTCTATCCTTAGCCATATGATCATATGCTCCATAATCAATAAGCCACTCATTTGAAGAAGAATTAGAAGTTGTATTGAAGGAGAAACCAGAAGTAGAAAGTGCATGTACATGAGAAGAAGAAGAAGAAGTAGAATCGATATTGATGTTGTGATTCTTCATCGTTGCTTCTAAGGATGCCATATTCTTGAAACATTTGGACTCATCGTGACCATATTTATCACAAAAGTTGCAATGTTTGTCAGTCTTCTTATTTTTTTATTTTACTCCTTTGTCACCATTAGGAGAGGAAGTTGTTTGAGTGGGTTTGGGACCCTTATGTTGCTTGTTGTTGTGGAGAGGATGTTGCTTCTTGGGATTCTAAGGTTCATCTTTCTGATGGACGACCAAGTCTTTGTGGGAAGTACCTGTAGTGTTGATCACTCCAGGTTGTACAAGCTTATCTTTCTCTCTAATGAAAGCATCACAATCTTCTTCTATCTTTATCTTACATTCTTCACATAAAATTCTGCATTTTTTAAACTTAGTTAGATAGTCTTCAATGCAAGAAAAATTACTTGGAATTAAAGTTAGTACTTGATTTTCTAATTGTTGTGCTCAAATAATATTCTGTTTACCAAAAACAGATTAAATCTTTTCCCAAGATTATTTGGCTTTATAAATTTGTTGAAGGTGGAAACTTAAATTAGAAGATATGGACATTTTGATTAGTCCACATGTTTTTTCATTCCTATTAGTCCATTTGAATTTATTATCAGCATCAATAGGTTATTTTTCCTTTGCCAAGGTAATTTGGTACAAGCCTTTACTTCTTAATAAATCCTCCATATGGGGTTTCCATTGGAAGTGGTTGGTGTTGGTAAGAAAAAGATTACTTGAATAAAACATATTAAATATGTAGATAATATCGATTTAAAAACTGAAACTGATGATCTAGATGCAAAGATCTTGAAAACTTAGGAGGTTTTAAAAAACACATCACTGAAAACAGACTTCGGATGTTAAATTTATGACCTTTTTAAAAAAGGCATAAACGGTAATCAAAGGACCACGTGTTGAAGTGACCCACTTTTATAAAAAGAAGTGGGGATCACTTTTACAATGAAGTTACTTTATAAAAGAAAAGGTGCATGAAAAATAAATAACTCTAAAATATTAAAGCTACTTATAGTGATTCACTTTTATACTTGAAGTGAAATACACTTTACAATGGAGCATGAACTTTTTCAAAACAAAATAACAAAAAGAAAGAGTTGAACTCAAGACCTCTTACTTAATAAAGAAACTTTTAACCAATTGGGGTAGCAAAACATATTGTATTGTTTAGAAAGATGATTTTTTTTTTTGTTGTTGTTGTTGTTGACGAGAATATGAATCGTCGGATCACTCTATGAATCGTTAAGATCGAGGAGAATATGAATCGTCAGATCACTCTATGTCGGGAACATATTGTGATTGTCGTATTTCCTAACTACAAATGCATATTAATACATACTAAATAAAAATACTTAGTAAAACACTTTTACCTAACAACACATTACACCAAGTATATCTTAACTAAATACGAAGTTCCTAAATATCCTAACAATGGGTAGCGACAGCCTGCTTCCCTCTAGCATAGAAAATGGGAATCATCAAAAAAATTATTTCTAACTTTTTTAAATTCTTCCCAAGTCTTGATAGATTTATTTGGGAGGTTATTATATGATTTCCTAGCATCCTCAATAAAGGTAGTAGAAAAGAGTATTAGGACTACATCCTCCTCTTCATATAGAATGGGATGAGTTTAAAAACATGCCTAAAATTTGTCTAAGTTTTCATCAACAATAGTGACATCATTCCAAGAAAATTTAGGCTACCAAATTTCAAAATTTCGGTGCATGTTATGAGGGTATCCTAGAATTGCAGACATATCTAAATGCTTGAACACCTTAGTTGTCTATGGCCTTTGAGCCATTGAATATAAAGGAATTTTTCCACCAAATAAGGACTTGACAATAGGAGGATTATGTGGAGGTTTCCTTGCAAATTCCTTGGTAGGGTGACAAACTCTACTATTATTCCTTTGGTTAGTGCTCTCGATACTTGAGCTTAGCGGAGTCATGGAATGATCTCTCTATGGGAGGATAATCAAGAGATAAAGGAAGGGATTCTTCCTTCAGAGGAGTCTCCAGGTAAGCTCATAAGAATAGGCCTTGAGGTAATCTTACCAAAGAGAAGTTTTAGGAAGAATGACTCAATCCTCCCTGGAAATGATGCCAAAATATTATCACAGGATTTTTACTTGTGCAGATCCCTCTACAAGATCCCAATCTTATGTAACAATTAGATGTATCTATGACTGCCACCTAAGTATATAATTCCCTCATTTTAGTGAAGGAAAGAGATCCAACACAAGGGACGATTTCCTAGAGACCTTAAGGGATCAAGTAGAAATATTAGTGAATCATACAACCCCTTGTATTGCTCACTTAGATGCAATAGGTTAGGTCTGGGAAAGGTGAAGGAAATAATCTAATTGAACAAGGTAATTGGGAAACATATAGGAGACAATAAACTCTTTAATCAATAAAATCATCAATTACCAAGTTATATAACATATCAATCACGTTTAGACACTATATATCACATAAAACCAATTGTGGTTGTAAAATTTCAGCAGTAAACTAGTTTATATCTGCAACGATTATTTTGTAACAGAAATGGGAAAAACAACCCATAAAATTAGCAATTGTATATTAAAACTTAGCTTTCAAAAACTAGATTTTCATCCAATTGCTTGACAACAATTTTGAACGTGTAAAGACACAATATTAAGTAAATATGCAAAAATATATGAAAGCTCTAATGGTTGTAGAATTCAATTTATGACAACAACAAGAAAATAAATGATAATTTAAAGCACTAGAGTGAAATTATCTTCCTAATGATGTCATAAATCCAAGTTAAGAGAGACTTTTGGGAGAGCGTGTGTCTAATTTAAGCTAGGATTCTAACCATCACTTACAATCAACATAAATAGTGTCATTTATATTTCTTGGGGAATGGAGTCAAGGAATACACCATGGAAATTGCTAGGTGCATGAGAGATGAAGATGAAGCTATGGAATATAGCCTCGTATACATTATGATGCAGACCTCGACCCTTGGGTCAAGATCCGCGCAAGATCTTTCTAATTCACTTCTGAGTCGGATTGACTCTTCAATTTCACTTCGGGAAATTCTCACACACACAAGACTGCATCCACAGGTCCTTTCTAAAAAAAAACCCACCCTGTCCAACATAAATCTAGGCCCGAGCCTTACACTTCCATACGAATACGACCTGGTCCTTGTGCAAGCGCCTTTCACAACTCACGTATTCGCGGGTCGAAGACCCTAAATTTTCTTCACCAAACGTCGATACCCGACATGCGATGGGATATGTCTCCTCCTTGTTAGCGCCCTCCCTGTGTAACCATTGGATAGCGCTAAGTACTTACCTCACTCACAACTCGCGAGTTCGCAAGTTGAAGGGTTGAACCTCCGGGCCCTTCTTTTACGAAACTCTGAGACATGAAAGTCGGAGAATGTTTGACTCCTTCAGCACTTCTCGGAACTCGCAACTTCGTGACTTGAGTTTTTGAGCCTTTTTGCTCCTTTCTTACGAGAACCCGAAGCATGAGAAGTCAACAGGGTGTTGACTCCCTCCCAGGCGATGAGTGTCCACCTATCAACCACACGGTCCCCACTTGATGGACACCCACATGTTCGCCCGAGATCTCAACCCTCGACTCTTCGTGACTCCTGCAGTCGAAACTAATTCCTCCCAACCTCCAAAACCCCTATAAATGATATAGCGAAGAGGCTCTGATCTGACAGTTTCTCCTACTTCTTGTTATTCAAGAGTTTGTGCAACCAAAGGATTTGGTCCTGCCTTCCAAACTTACAAATCCCCGAATTCCCGATATGCGATACCCCGCGAAGATTCAGATCTGACGGTTCTCCAGTGGCTTGGATCCAATGGTATGGATATCTTCCTCTACTTCTCGCAACTCAGGACTTCGCGACTCCAAGAGTTTGGTCTTCCACCTCCAAACTCACAAACCCCGAGTTCGCGAAATGATCCGGTGGCCCAAACTGACCACAATTGACGGTCTTCATCGATCCTTGAGACCAACGTAATGGGTTTGTCCAACCCTTATACACCCTCCAACTCCTCTGGATCCTACAGTCCTCACAACTTCGTGTGTTCTCCAAGGAGAATTTCGACCATTCGATTTCTTCCTCAATAATCTTTGTAAAATGAGCCAATGTTCTTCCCCCAAAACTTAACCTTCTGCGCGATGATTTCTCTTCCTCGTCTCCATTTAAACACTTCAAAAGTATTGATCCTCCTGATATTTCTCTCCTGAACTCAAGGCTTCGAAAAGGTTCCTTCTGATTAAAAATATTTCTGTGGTTGGAGTTTTCATGATTGGTCGGAAAAGCCACAGTTAGGTCAATAGAGTGTCGACGTTTCGGATCCAAATCAGGATCCATCTTCAGGACAATGAGCCTGGGTTAAGATAATGAGAAGATTTGTTTTTTAATACTGGAATTTGGCGTGAAAGCTAAGTGTCGGCTAGGTTGTATTGGTAAAAATTATTTTTGATTTAATTAGGGTTTATGTTATTAGGTAATTTTTTTTATTTATTTATTATTTAATTAGGGTTATGTTTGATTGTTTTGAAATTATTAAATTATTATTAATTCAAACATTAATAAACTTTGAATTAATAAAAATTTTATAATTTCAAAGTGTATTAATGTTTGTTATATTGAATTAGGGTTTGGATGTTTGTTATAATTAATTAGTTCATTAATAAATACAAAGTTTTTTTAATGTTTATTAATGTATACAAGGTTCCTTCTCTCACTCCTTGTGGCAAACTTTCAATAACTCTGGGTTATTTGATCTTTTGACTCTGTGCACTTTTTGCAACAACATTCCTTCAACCTTTCAACCTTAGTTGATAAGTTCTAAGGCCTCGACTAGCACGCGCACACCTTGCATGGCTTCTGTGCTTCACCTACACTTCTGCTGGAATGAAAACAACAATATCCCTCCTAAGATTTCTGCAATAAAACTCAGAACCCTTGTCAACGCACACCTTGTGGACGTTTCATTGCACTCCTTGCAGAAACTCTCTCAGGATGAGAAACAATTGAAACTCATTCTCTTTCTCTCTCAGAATTCATATATTCAACATGAAATCACACATTCAATATAGCATTGAAACAAATGCATAAGAAAATAAATAAATCAACTATAAGCATACCATTCAACAAAGGTAAACAGTAAGCATCATAACACCATGAAATATGAGTCAAAGCTTCATGTATTAACTTAAATACTCCTGTACATGGGTTCTTCTCTACAACTCTCTACTACAGCTCAACAGCTTGTGAAATATCTCTTCATCTGTTCTAATGATACAACAATAATTACCATGATACAAAGGCGAGGGTATCTATATCCGTTCTCCCTCCTACGCTCTAACTGTCTAATCTATGAATTCAAATCTACCGACTTTCATTAACTGGGCTTAAATGCCTTTTACATTGACAAATGAGAGAAAATCACTCAAGATCTGTTTACAACATGCAAGTACGTTTCCCTTAACTACTACATTAACATATGTTCATTAATTTTTCAAAAACATTTCAAAATGTGCAAAATGTTTGTTGGTCTCCTCCAGCTATCTTCTACCTTCATGCTCGCTTGGCTGGCTACTTATGATGCTCCTGCATCATACTTCCTCGCTTGAAAATTTTCATGATCTACTATTCATGAGCTCTTGCACGGCCTGTCCATGCTTATGGATTTCTATTTCATCTTCCCAACTGGCATCTTCAACTGGGTGTCCTTTCCACTTGACCAAGTATTCAAAATACTCTTTTCTCCTGGTCTTTTTGCTGACCCTCTTGTCAATTATACTTTCCATCTGTGGCTTTTCAGCTACAGGCATTTTTTTTGTCCATTGAACCTCTTTCTATTCATTTTTTTCTCCTGCTTCTTTAGTTCTATAAGGGTACAAATCCACAACATTGAATATCGGTGAGATTTTGATCCCATTGGGTAATTCAATCTCATATGCATTTGCCCCAAATTTCCTTATGACCTTGCATGGTCCAATATTTTTCATCTTCAGTTTATTATACGTTCCCCTTGGGAACCTTTCCTTCCTCAGATGTGCAAGAATCAAATCACCAACTTCAAATTGAATTTCTTGCCTGTGTTGATTTTCTGTCCGCTTGTATTCTTGACTTGAATTCTGCAATCTCTCCTTAATTTGGTTGTAAATCTCCTTCATTGCTTCTGCAAAGTCCCCTGCACTAGCACTTATGAATTCAGTTTGTTCCACATCTTTCAATTCAGAAACTCCCCTTGGCTGCATTCCATATACAATCTGGAATGGACTCTATCTTGTGCTTCTGTTGAGTGAATCATTGTAAGCAATTTTTGCTTGTGGCAGAATGTGATCCCATTGACTGTGGTGTTCAGTCACTAAACTCCTCAACAAGTCTCCCAAGATTTTGTTCACGACTTCTGTCTACCCATCCATTTGAGGATATTATGTTGAGCTAAAAGACAAACTTGTCCCCACCTTTTTCCATAAGGTCCTCCAGAAATGTCCCACGAACTTGGTATCCCAATCAGACACAATACTCCTTGGTAAGTCGTGAAGTCTAACAACTTCCTTGAAAAACAAGTTCGCAATATGAGTTGTGTCACTGGTTTTCTGGCATGGTATGAAATGTTCCATATTTGAAAATCTGTCGACTACCAAAAAGATTGAATAACATTCTCTTTGTGTTCTTGGAAGTCCCAATATAAAACCCATGCTCACTTCATCCCATAGCCTTTCTAATATGGGTAATGGTTGATATAACCCTGTGTTTTGTCTTTTCCCTTTTGTGTGCTGACAAATCCTGCATCTGTCCACAATTTTTTTAACATTTGTCCTCATCCCTGGCCAAAAATATGAGCCATTAAACTTTGAGAACGTCTTATCATGACCAAAGTGCCTGGCCAATCCTCCACTGTGTTTTCCCTTCAGCAGGTTCTCACTCATGGAGCATTTTGGAATACATAGTTGATTGCCTCGGAATAATAACCCATCCTGGATCATATAATCGGTCCATTGCATTTTGTCCCTGAGAACTGGATTCTCAGATGCCTCATACGCCTCCTTAAAATCTGGGTCATCCCTATACATTTATTTGAGGTTATCAAAACCCAAATTCTTGACTCTGAATTCCTACATAAGCAAACATTTCCTGCTCAAAGCATCAACAACTTTGTTAGCAGTTCCAGAAATATGCTTGGTTACAAAAGTAAAATTCTACATGAATTCAACCCATTTAACATGTTTTTGGTTCAACTTCTCCTATTGAGTCATGAATTGTAAATCATGATTATCATTGTACAAAACAAACTCTTTGGGAACCAAATAATGTATCCATTTCTTCAGCGCTTGTATGACTGCATATAATTCTTTGTCATATGTTGAGTACTTGATCTTCGCTTCATTCAGTTTTTCACTGAAGTATGTGATTGGCCTATTGTCTTGGCTTAAGACCACTCCAATTGCAAATCCACTTGCGTCACACTTGACCTAGAATGTCTTGCTAAAATCCGACAAAACCAGAATTGGTTGTTCCGTGATCTTCTTCTTCAGCAGATTGAAGCTCTTCTCTGCTTCTTCTGTCCAGTGAAAATATTTGTGTCTTTTCTTCACTGTATCCATCATTGGTGTGATAATTCCACTGAATTTTCAGATGAATTTCCTGTAGAAACTTGCCAAACCATTGAAGCTTCGAACTTCAAACACACTCTTCGGTGATGGTCAATTCTTAATTGCATTTACCTTTTCTGGATCCATCTTCAACTCATTTGAAGAGATAACAAAACCCAAATAAATGAGTTATGTCCTCATAAATGACGATTTCTTGACATTTATCAACAATTTCTCTTGCTGTAATCTCCTCATCACTGCAGCTAAATGCCTTAAGTGATCTACTTCTATCTTGCTGAAAATTAATATATCATCAAGATATACAATGACAAATTTCCCTATGAAATCCTTCAGGACTTTGTTCATCAGTCTCATGAAAGTACTAGGTGCATTCGTTAAGCCAAATGGCATGACAAGCCATTCGTATAGCTCTTCGTTTGTCTTGAATGTTGTCTTCCATTCATCACCTTCTCTTATTCGAATTTGATGATACCCTCTTTTCAAATCAACCTTTGAAAAAAATCTTTCTCCACTCAAGCAATCCATCAAGTCATCCATCCTTAGCAATGGAAATCTGTATCTGATGGTAATCTTATTGATTTCCCTTGAGTCTATACACATCCTCTAGCCTCCATCTTTCTTTGGGCTGAGAACTGTTGGAACAGCGCATGGAATCAAGCTTTCTCTAATCAATCCTTTGTCCATTAAGTCTTGGACCTACCTCTTGACTTCATCATTTTCCTGTGGCGTCAACCTATACGCGGGTTTGTTTGGTAAAATGGATCCAGGTATAATATCGATGTGATGGATTATACTCTTGATAGGTGGAAACGAACAAGGTAGTTCGTCCACTACTATATCAACAAACTCTCCCAACAACTTCTGGATTTCTTTTGGTAAATCATCTATCCTTGTACTGGTTAAAACAATTGTAGGCTTCCTGACCACAATAAATTGTGTGTCTTCCTTCTTCTTAACCTCCTTAAGAAGTTCCTTCACACTCATGAGAAGTACAATGTTGCTCATATCTGTTTTCACCTCTTGGTTTTTAATCGGCAACAACATGTGCGTCCTCTCATTCTTCTCCAGAGTGTACATGTTCTTTCTCCCATCATGAAATACGTTTCTATCATATTTCCATGGTCTACCAAGCAATAGATGACAAACATCCATGGGAATGACATCACATAATATTTCATCCTTAGATCCTCCTATTTTAAATTCAACTAAAGACTGTTTAGTGACATTTACCTGATGTCCTTTTTGTAGCCACGAAACTCTGTATGGACTTGGATGTACAACAGTCTCTAGCTCCAACTTTTCTACCATCTCTGTAGATACAAGATTGTCTGTGATACCGTTGTCCACTATGACTTTGCATACTCTGTCTTTAGTTTTGCCAGTATTCTGAAACAAACTGTTTCTTTGGGCTGGGTTCTCTTCCTCCTTCTCTGGCATTAAGAGAACTTTCATCATCATCAAAGATCTTCCACCCTCAAAATATTTTGCCTCAAAATTCCATCCTTGAGCTTCGGAAATGTGAGTTTCACCACCATCTTTCTTCCTATCTGGACATTCATAGGATTTATGTCCGATTTTTCCATAGAAAAAACATTTTACTTCACTGCCTTTGTCTCTTCCTCTTCCTCTCAGCATACTTCCCTCTCTGTGAGCTTCCTCCTCTCTCATTTTGAGTTTGAGGTTTCTTCCCCTCTTCTTTAGGTCTTTGAGTTCTATCTTGGGAAGTTGTTTTTCCTTTGGCCTGACTTTTGCCTTGGCCTCTTTGACCTTGCTTTTGGCTCAGCTTCTCTGCAGCTTTCAGAGCCATCTAATAAGAATCTTCCACATTTCACATAGTCATCATGCTCATCTCATCTTGAATGTCATATCACAGACCATTCATGTACCTGGCAACTTTTTCATCATCACTTTCTTGATGACCTTCTCTGATGTTTATCCTATAGAACTCTTCATTGTATTCCTTCACTGACATAAGCTTCTGTCTCAAATTTTGCATCTTCCGAAACAGAGTGATCTGATAAACCTTGGGTATAAATTTGGCTTTCATCTTTGCAACCATTCTATCCCAACTTTTTATTTTCTACTTTCCTTTGCAACGTCTGTCAGCCCGTAGTTCATCCCACCATATTGTTGCATGCCCTTTAAGTCTAGTAACAGCATGTCTGACTTTCTTGTCTTCCTCAACATCCTCATAGTCGAAGTATTTATCCAGAGCTCTAATCCAGTCTAGAAGCTCTTCAACATCCAGGTTTCCCTCATACACTGGAATGTCCATTTTTTCTCTAGCACCTATCCTTGCAATAGCCCTGAATAGGTGTTCATCTACAACATCTTTGAATACGAATTCTTCTCCTTCGTGTCCAGCTTCATTTTCACTTTCATCTTCGCTGATATCCCCAGAATCAACTGTGCGCCTCTGTGTTGTCTCCATGGAATCAAGCCTAGTACGTAACTCACGCATTTCTCTTTCCACTGTTGGATCAGGAATTGGTCTATCTCTTCTTCTCAGTGACATGGCTGAGATTTTTTTTTTCTTCTCCCTGCTACAGAAAGCAAAGAATTGTTTTGGGCTCTGATACCAGTTGATGCAGACTTTCTCTAATTCCCCTCTAAGTAGGATTGACTCTTCAATTTCCCTTCGGGAAATTCTCACACACACAAGAGTGTATCCACAGGTCCTTCTTGAAAAAAAACCCTCCCTGTCTAGTTTAACTCCAAGCACGAGCCTTACACTTCCATATGACCACAACCTGGTCCTTGCGCAAGCGCCTTTCGCAACTCGCGTATTTGCAGGTCGAAGACCCTCGACTTTTCTTCACCAAACAATGATACCCGACATCCGATGGGATATGACTCCTCCTTGTTAGCGCCCTCCCCGCGTAACCGCCGACCAGAGCTAAGTACTAACCTCACTCACAACTCATGAGTTCGTGATTTGAAGGGTTGAACCTCCGGGCACAGGGATGATTTTAAGGATGGAAATTTGTTTTAAAATGTAGAAACCTTGGCGAATCTTACTAATCCTTCATATGCCAACTATAAATGTTTGGCGATATTTTTGGAAAAATATTCAAATTTATAAGGATTTTATATAGTTTTTATAAAATTTTGGCGATTTTTAAGGTAAAATAATTTTATCCTATAGAATTTGGGCGAATAATTTTTAAAATAGCGAATCTCGTTTTTGGAAAAACCATGGAAAATTAGCCCATGAGCAAAATTTAGCCCCTAAAATCATCCATGTTCGGGCCCTTCTTTTACGAAACTCCAAAACGCGAAAGTCGGAGAAGGTTTGACTCCTCCAGCGCTTCTCAAAACTCACAACTTCACGAATTGAGTTTTTGAGCGTTTGTGCTCCTTTCTTATGAGAACTCGAAGAACGAGAAGTCAACAGAGTGTTGACTCCCTCCAAGGCGATGAGTGTCCACCTGTCAACAATGCGGTCCCCACTTGATGGATGCCCACGTGTTCGCCCGAGACCTCATCCCTTGGCTCTTCACGACTCCTACAGTTGAAATTGTTTCCTCCCAACCTCTGAAACCCTGATACGCGATATAGCGAAGAGGCTCTGATCCAACGGTTGGTCCTACTTCTCGTTATTTGGGAGTTTGTGCAACCAAAGGATTTGGTCCTGCCTTCCAAACTTATGAATCCCCAAATTCGTGATATGCGATACCTCGCGAAGATTCGGATCTGACGGTTCTCCCGCAACTTGGATCCAATGGTTTGGATCTCTTCCTCTACTTCTCACAACTTGGGACTTCGCGACTCCAAGAGTTTGGTCTTCCACCTCCAAACTCACCAACCTCGAGTTTGCGAAATGATCCGGCGACCCAAACTAACCACAATCGACAGTCTTCATTGATCCTTGACACCAACATAATGGGTTCGTCCAACCCTTATCCACCCTGCAACTCCTCTGGATTCTACGGTCCTCGCAACTTTGCGTGTTCTCCACAGAGAATTTCGACTATTCAATTTATTCCTCAAGAATCTCTGTGAAATGAGCCAATGTTCTTCCCCTGAAACTTAACCTTCTATGCAATGATTTCACTTCCTCATCTCCCTTTGAACACTTCAAAGGTGTTGATCTTTCTGAAATTTCTCTCTCGAACTCAAGGCTTCCAAAAGGTTCCTGCTCGCACTCCCTACAGAAAAATTTCAATAACTCTGGGTTATTTGATCTTTCGACTCTGTGCACTTTCTGCAACAACAGTCCTTCAACATTTCAACCTTAGTTGATAAGTTCTAAGGCCTTGACTAGCCTGCGCACACCTTGCACGACTTTTGTGCTTCACCTACACTTCTGCTGGAATGAGAACAACGGTATCCCTCCTGAGCTTTCTGAGATAAAAATCAGAACCCTTGTCAATGCACACCTTGCGGACGTTTCACCTCACTCCTTACATGAAATCTCTCGGGATGAGAAACAATTGAAACTCATTTTCTTTCTCTCTCATACTTCATACATTCAACATGAAATCACACATTCAATATAGCATTGAAACAAATGCATAAATAGAGAAATAAATCAACTGTATGCATACCATTCAACAAAGGTAAACAGTAAGCATCATAACACCATGAAATCTAATTCAAAGCATCATATATCAACCCAAATACTCATGTACATGGGTTCTTCTCTACAACTCTCTGCTACAGCTCAACATCTTGTGAAATCTCTCTTCTTTTGTTCTAATGATACCACAACAATTACCATGATACAAAGGAGAGGGTGTCTATATCTGTTCTCCCTCCTATGCTCTAACTGTCTAATCTATGAATTCAAATCTACCTACTTTCATTAACTAGGCTTAAATGCCTTTTACATTGATATATGAGGGAAATTCGCTCAATATCTGTTTACAACATGCAAGTACATTTCCCTTAACTACTACATTAACATCTGTTCATTAATTTTTCAAAAACATTTCAAAATGTGAAAAATGTGTGTTGCGCTCCTCCAGCTATCTTCCACCTTCATGCTCTCTTGGCTGGCTACTTACGATGCTCCTGCATCACCTTAACACCATCTTCTTGAAAACAAACCCTAGGGAATATATCCTTATAAACCTTAGGTGTCATTTTTTATCTAACCTATAACAACAACATTTTAATTGGAGTAGATGAAAATTGCAATAATACAAGCACCAATAGATTCAAGGATCTTCCTAAAATGGGATATCAAGTTGTGAGTGAAGAAATGAGAAAGAATTACCCTAACTTCCACGCAACAACCCTTCTCAGTGCAAGAAATACTCTCTTTCGTAGGATCACCCTCCAAGGGTTTTGAGAGTGTGATACAACATCTGCTACAGGTACTCTGGGATTCCCCTCATAGTCACCTTTGTAGATACCTGGGAAATTCCACTAAGGTTACCAAGTCCTAGTCAGTCTCTGGGTGGGTACAGTCGAAGTTCAATACCGAACATTGGGTAGGATATCAAGGTACAAAATTATTCCATAGGTCTAAGGATAAGTGGACCAATAGAATCCAAAGGACCCCGAATGAAGTAGGAGTTCAAGAATTATCGATACTAAATTATTTAGTGACACTTTAGGAAAAACCCCCAGTACACGTTCTTTGTTAGAAAAATAGGATCGAAGAGAAATAAAATAAGACAAATGTGGAAATAAAACATAAAATATACACAATACAATAGAGGCATAGATATACATGTTTCACCTATTGTGGGATACGTTCGCCAGAGAAATTTCCAAGTCCTTCCTTTTTATTATCTAGCAAAATGAAGGGATACAACCTACAACACACCCGCTATAAATTCCTCTATTTTCTCTCATAATGTCCTCTCTCAAAATACAATAATCACACACATACATAGCCACAATACAATTCCCTAATAAAATAGGGTTTCTTTCTAGGGAAAAAATCCCTAAAATAACTTCTACCGTCAGATCTGCGACCTTATAATGAATAGTCCAAATTGACTATGAAATTACAATATTTTACAAGGCAAGTTTTCCTTTAGGGGATTCTCCCCCAAACCCTCGCTTCCCCATAGATGTTGTAGGGGGGGGAAGTCCCCCCTAAAACCCCACATGTGGCTGGGTGTACAGTCTTCATGGGGTATAAACACGGCTGAAAACAAAGACCTTTGGATTAGGAAGATAATCAAGCTCCACAACCAACAATCTCCCACTTGGAGATTGATAACAACAACTCCATTGATGTTTTACATGTTGGACTATGATCCACCTTGGACCTAGTAAATTTCTCATCTTCACATTCATGCTTGAAGGCCAACTGAAACTGATCAAGAACTCAATTTATCCCTGGCTACTCCCTTTGTTAACATGTCTACAGGATTTTGGCTAATATGTATTTTTTCCAACTTCAAATGTCCATATTCCAAGATGGATCGTATGAAATGGTACATGCGTTGTATATTCTTAGTCTTTGAATGGAAGGTTGAGTTCTTTGCAAGATGAATGACACTCTCACTGTCACAATACAGCCTTTTATTCTCCTGCTTCTTTCCCAATTCCTCCATAAACCTCTGTAACCAAACCATTTCTTTACTAGTCTCTGTAGAAACAACATACTCTGCTTCTTTTTTTAAAAGTGCAACAACCTTTTGTATTTTTGAAATCCAACTTACTATTGTTCCACCTACAGTAAAAACATACCTTGTGGTGCTTCTCCTACTATCTTTATCACCTGCCATATCATAATCAACATATCCCAATAGAATAGTGTTTGAACCTCCAAAACATAATGCATGAGTAGAGGTACCTCTCAAATACCTAAGAATCCACTTTACTGTTGTTGGAAGATTGGTTGTTTTCATTGATGTCAACCCTAGTCATTAGTTTTGGACCCCAAGATTGATGAAGGTATTTGGACATGAAGGACAATGCACATGTAGATACAACACCCATGGATGGATAGTATACATCATGTTTCTTCCGGTTGTGGCACATCATGTGGATCCTCATGGTTGAGGATAAATGAATTTTTGAAGATGACAAAGTGAATTGAAGAAGAAAGTATAGGACAGCCCTGAAGATAATTAAAGAAAAGAATTACAAAATAAGAAAGTGTCAGGTCGACCCTAATGTTAAAAGGAAGTGACATAAAGGGTATAAATACATATCATTATACATTCATTTTATACATACAATTTTTTTAACGAACAAGGAGATATAAGTCAAATTTCAGAGGAAATATGAAGTAAAGAAGGTCAAATTTCAAGGGATGATGAAGTCTCTTGGTGATGTGTTCTAAGGTATCTTATTTGCAGGTCATCTCACCATTTTCTCTATAAATTTGTTTCTAGAATGATTCATATGGTGAAATTCAGAGGATATTGAGAAGACATATCTATGTACCCGTGGTAAAAAAATTATCTCTTTATTCGCTACAATTTTGGAGACACACTCTGTGGAAGATAGGGTTTTTTACTAGACCTCAAGCTAGTCATAAATGTGTGCTCTAGATAAAACAATTATAAATTATTCATATAGAATCCAAATTAAATGAGACCAATTTCATTAGAAATGTTACAGTCTGTAGTTTCCTATGTACGGATTTCAGAATCAGATGTTAAATATTGAGCACGGGGCATTCTGTACAAGTTCACTCTCTTGAATAAACCAGAATTGAATAAGGTCTACAATTTTCCCTATAACTCCTTTTTGGGAGGATTCAAGGAGAGAAACTAGGACGTGTTTCAGAGAATACATTGAGTAATATTATCAATAGGATCAAAGTATTCCAAGAAGTGAAGAATTGCAAAAGATGAAGAAGTCTCAGGAATCATTATCAGGTTCTATGTGATGGTTGGTTGAAGGTGATAATTTAATGTAAAGTTTTATTATCTCTCATATATTCTTGGGTGGAAGGATGGGGCAAGGATGGAGAGGTCAAACCTCTCTTGATATTGGAGGATTGTGTCTTCCTTTTGGATGTTTATCCCTCCCTTTATATTTGGAACATGTAGCTTCCCTTGGAAGTCATTACTTCCCTTGAACAATATCTATTGATTATTTCTCATATATTGTGCATGGTGTATTGTGGTGTATTGGTGTAACTCTTTGACTATTGTTCATTTCTCATTGGATATAATTCAATATATGATCTGGTTGAAGTATAAGTTGGATTTTTTTTTTAATTTGTACTTGATACTGATTCACCCCCCTCTTAGTATCAACAATTGGTATCAAAGAAGGTTTCCTTCAAAACAATTTAACCATTGTATTCCACCATTTGATGGAAACAATTTTGAATACTGGAGTAATATAATGGAAACTTACTTGAAATGTCTTGGGGAATATGTTTGGTTCTTAGTTTCTTCAGGATACAATGCTTTGAAGAAACCAAAGACTGTAGCTGAGAAGGAAGCAAGAAGGAACAACAGATTGGCAATAGATGCGATCCTGGATGGATTGATAGATTTAGTGAAATCCAAGGTGGGATCATGTGCATCAGAAAAATACATTTGGGACAAGATACAAGACCTTTATGCAAGGAAAGAAGTAGCATAAGAAGAAGAAGTTGAAGAAAATTACAACATCTCATATTTCAAAGAATAAAATAGAGGTGAGTTATTTTTCTTTAATTGTGAAGGAGTAGTACATGTTGAATTTGAATGTCTTTATCCAAGTATTGAAAGAGATTATACTGAAAAATAAAAGTCCAATGATGAAGAAGAAATGATTCAACAAGAAGATGAGAATCTTAAAAAATTGAAGCATGTTGAGATTGAAAATAGCAAGCTCAAAAACACGCATAGAAAACTAAGAAGTGAATTGGGTAGTTGTGAAAAGACAGTTGTAATATTGAAGAAACAATTAGAAGACTTTGAGAAACTAAGAGAAGAAACCATTTCCTTGAAAACTCTACTCGAAGAAGAAAGAAGAATAGGAGAAG
>ML832284.1:24864-52975 GCA_009831015.1 Picea engelmannii | reverse complement strand
TATAATTATTACCCTTTGAACGCATCATTCAAGTATTGAACCAGAATACAATTATATGGTCATGTAATGTTTATATATAGAAACACTTTTTTTATGTGGGTAAGGTAAAGAAGCACATCTCCCTGCCTAAACTGTAAGAGCACGTATCCCTCTCTGGACACGAAGGAGGAGGGTATATTCAATGAAGACTCTTCAGGCCAAAAAGCTACACTGCATAAAATGCATATCAATTTAGTTCTAACAAGTATCAGAGATGACAAATGCAGTATATTCCAAATTCTGAAGCTATGCAATCTACTGTAATACATACTGATATTGTATTATAACATTGAAATATATATTATGAGTTGTCGGTATAATAATTTCCATGTATTGCGTTTTAAGAAACTAATCCTTAAAACTTCTTGATTCTTTGAAAAAATAAAAGGTCAGGATTGGATTTACATCTTAACCAGGTTTATGGCATAAGCATTCATGAAGGGTATTTGGCAGATTTAACAGAGCCCAATGTAATGCTTGAGTCACCATTCTTCTTTCTCACAGAATTTTTCTTGCACCGCCTCGAGAATAGAGTACCCACTTTGTATTGCCATTCCACCAAACACCCTTCTCAGTTGGATCGACGAATTTTCACATCTTCCTTTCCAGCTGAGCAACAACTCAGACAGATATTATCCTGTGTACAGCAAATTTGATGGTGTAATAAATAAATTTTAGGATCGGCAAATTTTCAGATCTTCCTTTTCAGCCATGCAGATATTATGTTGTGCAAAACAAATTTTATGGTGTAATAAACAAATTTTAACACCCAGGAAAAAACTACGTCCTGGTTAGTAGAGTTGAAACGGTAGACAAACAACTATTGGAAAATATAAAATACCAATCTTCGTAGCCAACCAACCTGTACCTGTGACTAGATTGATGCGTCAGTTCATTGGCAGGTAGATCGAATCCTTCGCTCACAATCTTACTTGCTGCTTTAGTTTTACTAATCCCAAAGTATATGATATAAAGATGGAGTTATAGTATGATAAATTGATAACCTGTATCTACAGGTAATCTTATACGGACTGTTGCATCAGAGATTTTTCTTTATCTGCCAAATTGCGGCCAGGCTTGAAAGACATTTGGTAGCAGCATATTAATGGCAGGGAGGGAAGGTCGAGGAAGGACACGATTTCATAAATCATTTTAAATTATTTTTATTAAAACAACATCGTGTAAATTAATTGGTATTCAATAGATTTTAAACTGATCGTTTAAAAATATGTTGTGCCAAAGAACTTCCCAGTCGACCTGCAATAAGGCATCAAAGTTAGCTAATCAAAATTTAAATAAATAAAATTATTTATATTTTTTTAATTAAAAAAATACAAACTATACATCAGATTTTATCTCGCATCAAAATATTTAAAAGTCAAATATCAATTAATTTAAAATCAACGCTATTCTCATAGTTATAGTGATCTCGCTAGAATAACAAGTGCTGCAGCGTAGTCCTTGCCAGGTTGCTACAGTGGAATCGAGTAGAGACACATGGGAAGCAGCTTGAAGTATACCTTGGGTGTGTATAGTTCAAACATGGGACTTAGAAAATTTCCGTGTCAATGACTTGTTAGAAAAAAGGACCATGAATGACAAAATTTCCTGACATCCGACATAGTTGAAGGAAAAAAAAAGTAGCATTTCAGAATTAGTTTTCTTTGAAATTTATCAAAAAGTAATAATGCCTTGCAATAAAGGTTCCTGGAAAAAAGGATGAATCACACACATTAAACATTCAAATAATAAACACAATTTCCTGACATCCAACATAGTTGAAGGAAAAAAAAATTAGCATTCCCAAATTAGTTTTCTTTGAAATTTATCAAAAACTAATAATGTCTGTTACATATTTCTGGAATTTGTTCAATATTTTTGGAAATTTAAATGTGTTTGTCATATAGACTGGGATTGAGGCTCCCGCAGACCATAAAATAAATAAGTACAAGAAATAAGACTGTAGAAAGAAGAAGTGCACGGCGATAGAGAGGAAGACCTTAAAATAATAAATTGGAAATTATGAGTCTTTGGTTAGAGATTTCTATTTAAAGAGGTAGAATAACTGGATTGATAAAGAAAACAATATGTGATCAATATAGACTTACTATGAAGCCGATACGTTTTTGTTGTCGTCGACGACCACTGGAATCGTGCCAACCAGTTGTTTCCATTCGTCGATGAGCTTGTCCATTCTCTCTTGGAACCATTATTCAATGTAGCTTCTCAGGAGGGGCACATTGATTTCATCGTGGATTTATATGTCTAAAAGCTCGTTTTCTAATTTCCTTAGATCCACAGAGATACTATGCAGAGCCTCTTCAATTTCTTCATTGTGTGTCGAATAGTCCACTAGTCAGTTCTCGACCTCATCTTCACCATATTCAAGGATGCCGTAAAACTTTTCTAAAGACAACCCCTTTAAAATATCAAGTTGTTCATCGAAGGCTTGTTTGGTCAATTACAAGAATTTGAGGATTAAGTTTGGGTTTTGAACCTCATTGGTACTTCCAGCTAAGTCTATTTGGGTCAAGTTTCTGAATAATTCTTCTTTCTCTGATATGGCTTGTTCACATGATTTGAAAATGAGTTGTTGGTTCTTAACTTTCTTTTGCCAGCATGCTTTTAATTGTTTGATCCGCTTTGAGAAGGGGAGATCCTCTTGTCTTCTTTTCAGATGCGAGTTGTTGATAGCATGGTTGGAAAAAGAGGTCACCATCTATTCATAGAAACATTCTTCATTTTTAAAATTCGTCTGCAAATGTCCATGCAAATCATTTGCCCTCTTTCGAAAGGAAACTATATTTTGTGATGTTTCCCAGGCTTCAGTAATTAGCTACATTATTTTCTTGATGTTCTTCTCTACAAAGGCTCTACAGGATGTGAGGAGGTTGGAGGATCCTTTTAAATTGGTTGCAGGGGTAGCATGCATGATTTTTGCTAAAGGATTGGCAAACACTGGGGTAGCAATGAAAGCCTCCTCCAATTCCTTGACTCGGTCGTTCAATCTGGAATTCTCCGCTTCAATTCCTCCAATGGAATCATCAAGAGCATCACCCGTTACGCGGTGAAATTGAGAGATTTGGAATGACAACATTTTCCTAAAGTTAATCTCTGTACGAGATTTTCCTTTCTTATTTGTTACATCTCTCTTTTCAATGATCAAATTTTTAGATTGGCTGTAAAAAACAACGCTTTGGAATGTGAAGGATTCATTTTCGTAAAAAATGTTGGTCTCATCTATTTCCATTGTGGAACTATGGTGCATCGCGTGCGCGTGCGGGTCAACTTTCTGCAATAGAGCATCCACATAAGTTTCAAGTTGCATGTGCTCACTTTCAATTTCGGGTTCTTCCGCCTACCCTACAATGTTTTTTCTCTTCTTTGTTAGGGGAAGCTTGTGAGAACTATCAATTTTTCCGTGAGAAGGGTTGTTATCTCCTCCTCCGTTCGAAGATTTCTGGGTTACTTTCTTACTGGGGTGAGTCGTTGAAGTGATGCTCTGTGATGTCGTGCTCTTGGGAGTGTTGGCCAGGGACTTGCCACTCTTCTCATCGGATCCTTTTCCCCGTTGTCTATACAATTCAGTTGCACTTTGCAATGTCTCTACCTCGCAATCATCAGAAGCATGAGTGTTGTCGTCACTATCTAGGTCTTCGGTCAGGCGTCTATGGTTAAAAGAGTTGCTAAAACCAACTAATAGTAAGTGTTTTCGAAAAATCTCATTAAGGTCAAACTCTTTTAGCCTTTCAACATATTTTAGGTTCAAGTTCTTGAAATGGCCTGCGAATTCGTCAATCTTGTTGGCGTTTTTGCACACAAAGTCCTTGACTTTCCAGGGCAGAGGAATCAACCCTTTTTTTCTCTTGTCATGGAAAAAATGCAACCGATGGTTGTATTGCCTTGCTATTTCTGTAACAAACATCTTGTCTGTGATGTGGCATGGAAGGAAAGCAGGATTTTCCTTGGAAAGAAAGATCATTATTACACTGTAATTTTCCTTTTGTTCAAGTGTCCCCTTCCTGTTTGAAAACTTGGTTGTCTGGCCAGACATCCGGGGAGCATCCTTTCCTAACAATAAATCTTTGAAAACTGAGACAAAGCCATTAAAAACCTCATAAAAACAATGGGACACCTTGTGCCTCCACAAGGCATGGTACCATAATGTTACTGGGTCGAATTCATAATTTATTTTCTTAGACAGAGACAGTTTTGGAAACAGACAACAATGCGCACTATTGCGAAAATCAAGTAGGATGATATATAAAATTTATTCGATTCTTTGAATTGTGATTGTTGGGAACATAATTCAATGGAAATTAGCTTTCCCCAATCGAAAAAGAATTGTTCATTGACTGTGAAGTACAAAATATAAATAATTTTATGGGAAATGCTTGCCATGGATTCATGTCCGTTATTCTTGTAAACAACCAAGCAATTTCCTGGAATGGATTTCTAAAGGAACTGACCTTCAACTTTGTGATATCTTCAAGAACTGTTGTTGGGTCTTTGAGGAACTTGGGTAAGAGGTTCAACCCGTTATCATGTTTTTCTAGGAACTGTTTACAGTCTTGTCCTCTGAAGGTCAATGTTGGCTTCGACAATCTTAACATCTTGCGGAAGACCTGAGGTGACAAAGAAACAGAAGAATGGTTGCGCAATGGAATAATTCGTTGGCTTGAAATATCTTTTTTGGTGCACCAAGAGACCACCTCCTTACAGTCAAAAACCTCAGGGGCGCAGCCTGCACGAGTGATTCCAGAGGTCCAAATCACTTCATTCTGGGGGGGACAGGATGAATAGTAAGAGTATGCCCTAGACCACTTGAAGTTTTGGTCCTCACGTCCGAAGATATTCATTGTATCTCCACAAAATTGCTACCATAAGTTTACGAGAACGCTGATTTTCTTCAGACGATGTTTGAAATGAAGAGTTGGAAGGGATAATATAACCCCAGACAAATCTTGGTCCAATGCGTGTGAATGAGAGATCTCCTCGAGACTTTCTCTCATTAATCACAAGTTGGATGTATGTTGCATGATGCATTGTTAGCATTAAAGACTAGTAATTGCATACATAGAAGTGCAAACATGGCGGGTACGACAATGAACAATTAAGGATTGGAGATTTCCCGAACGGGCCAACGCGACAACCCGTGTTTGAGATGAAAAATCAGAAGGAATAATATAAATCTCCGCAGATCTTGGTTTAATGTGTATTAATGGAAGATCTCCTCGAGTGTTTCCCTCATTAATGATAATGTTGACGGTTCCTGCATGGTGAGATGTTAGCATGAAAGGTTACTAATTGCATATTAAGAAAGAGGTACAAAGGTCGTGGGGACGGGAAAGAGCAATTAAGGAGTGTCTAATTATCGAAAGTGATTGGGTGGGCTTCAAAATAGGGTTACAAGGTACAATCGTTGGAGGTGAGGGCCCAAGGGTCAAATTTTATGTCTCAAAACTTTTTGAGTGCAAAACGCATAACACAGAAGAGGGCATGATGGGACATTCCATAGGTCAATTTGTATATCACGGAAGTCCGAGTAATGTTTGCAGGACACAGAACAATGGAAGTGAAAACATGAGCCCTCCTATCCGGGAACCCACAATCGAAAAAGTGGCTCAAGTATGGAATAGGGAAACGACTGGGTAGACTTGTTTTCGCTAATATATTGAAACTTGTAATATATATCCCATTGTGTGGCAAGATATTTTTTTCATGTCTCTGGGCAGAAAAGAGAAAATAAATTCATTTAAATTTGAGGAGTCGAGCTTCATTTAAATTTCACTGTCTCGTTGACGCTTTTCTTTTTAATGACGGTCTGTATGGTTGTTGCATGATGAATTGTTAGCATTAAACCTTGTTCGTTGCATACTTTGAAATAAGTGCGAAGGTGACGGGCACAGTAAACAGTGACTAAGAATTGGAGATTTCGTGAACCTGTCAATTTGAGGATCCACGAAAGAGATTCCATGAAATGGGCAAGTATGGAAAGCGGTCAGACGAGCTTCAAATTAGGGTGACAATGGTTCCCCAGGAGACGAGACTTTCTGAGAATCAAATTGTATGTCTCAGAACTTGAGTGAAAAATGTGTACCACGAAAGAGGAGATGATATGGGAGTCCGACGATCAGTTTGTATATCGCAGAAGTGTGGGAGATCTCCTTGAGCCTTTCACTCATTAATGACATGTTTAAGGTTCATGCATGACGAAGTGTTAGCATTAAAGATTGCCAATTGCATATCCAGAGAGAAGTAGGAAGGTGGCGGGCACAGGGAACAATAATTAAGGAAGGTGAGGGCCCGAGGGTCAAATTGTATCTCTCGGGAGTGGTGACCGTAGATTAGGGTATGAAGGTGCATTCCTGCAGACAAATTGTATATCGCGAAACTTCAGGCACTGTTTGCTAGTCGCGGAACATTGGAAACACAATGTTGAGCCCGCTAGTCCGAGAACCTGAAATCGAAGAAGTGTCGAAGTATGGAACATGGAAACAGTAGGCCGGACTCAATACACAGTAAATGTACCACATCATGGAGATACAACCAACTTGGGGCTAAGTATTGAAAGGAACAACGGACGGTCGGGCTCCTGAAGGGGCATTCCGACGGACAAATTGTATATCGCAGAACTCCGGGCACTGTTTGCAAGTCGCAAAAGATTCGAAACACAATTTTGAGGCCGTCAATCCAGGAACCCGCAATCGAAAAAATTTCCAAGTGTAGAATAGGGAAACAGTGGTCCGAACTTGTTTTTGCTAATATATTGGAATTTGTAATAGCTTTCCCATTACCTAGAAAGATCTTCCTGCATGTTTTTGGACAAGGCCTGTAGGAATGGTTAGTCCTCGAGGCTTTTGCTTATTAATGACGATATTTACGGTTGTTGCATGATGGTGTATTAGCATTAAAACTTTGTTGTTGCATATTTGGAAAGAAGTACGAAGATGGTCGACACAGGAAACAGTGACTAGGAACTGGAGATTTCGTTAACCTACCAACCCGAGGATCCAAAATAGGGTGACAAGGTATCCCCAAAAGACGTGAGGCCCCAACGGTCAAATTGTATCACTCGGAACATTTGAATGCATAATGTGTAACACAAAGGAGGGGACGATGTCAAAGTCCGACAGTCAATTTGTATATGGCGGAGGTTCCGATGCTATTTGTAGGTCACGGAACAATGGAAGTTAATTTAGAGGCCGGAATAATTAATGTGCATTGGGAAGGGTGTGATTGTGGCAGGGATGGAAGAGAGCCATAAATGGTTTGAAACTTTTTATGAATTCGGGTAAAGTGAAGCTTGCGAGTTGGAGGAGCCTGGGGTGGAATTATAGATCAGAGAATTTTTTGGGTGCAAGATGTATATCACGAAACAGGTGGAAAAATTTGGCTAAGTATAGAAAGGAACGACGTTTGTAGTGACAGATGATTTGAAATATTTGTGAAACCTGGTAGAGTGAATCTTGCTTGTTCGAAGAGTTCGTGGTGGAATTGTAGATCACAAAAGTTTTGAGTGCAAGATATATATCATGGAACAAGAAGCAGCGAAGTTCGAAAGCGCCAACCCGACAACCACGACCATAAAATTGGCTAAGTATGGAAAGGAACAACGGTCGGTTGAATTCGTCATGTGAATATATAGATGGAGATGAAAATATGTCATCCTGCCAACCCTGGAACCCGTGATCATAGAAAGACGACTAAGTATATAACCAGAAAGCGATAATAGACGGGAAGAAGAAAAGGGAAAAACGGCTAAGTATCTCACAGAACAACATCTATTGTTCATTTATTAATGCCAATGTTTTCGAACCCCTAGTGAGTTCTCACTAGTAAAAGCATAAATTACTGATCACAAAACATGGGACATAAGTGTTGGATACCGCAAACCCGGGACCCGATGGTCAGATAATTGGATAAGTATTGAAAGGAACCACGGTCGGTTGGGCTCATGGTGTGAAGATAGAGATAAAAATGAACATGTACCAATCCGCGAATCCATGAGGTCATAATCATAGAGATGCGACTAAATATAGAACCACAAAGGGATAATAGAGGGGGAGAAAATAGGGAAAATTTAAAGAGAGTGTTTATATTTATTTCAATAGTATTCATATTAATATATATTAATAGATTATTTATGTTAATATGAATATTAATATTAATAGAATGTTTATGTTAATATTGATATAAATATTATTTATTATTTATATTAATAGTGTGTTTATGTTTATATTTATTCCAATATTATTCATATTAATATTTACTCCAATTTGCAGGATGTTGTCTGATGCCAACTTGGCCCCTGCCTCGGCCACAGTCTCTGCGTTGACCTCCCGGTCATAACGGATTGTTCTAATTTCACCTTCAAGCCGAAGTGGCTCTTTCGATTCCTCACTAGAATCTCTGTTAAAATCCTGATTCACAGGTCCTTCCTTTTCCCCTGTCACGGCTTCTGCACATACTTGATCTCTTCTCGACAGAAATTTCGGGTTTCAGGGCTTCGCGATTCCCGTTGTCAAGAACCTCAGTCTTCTCGATCCCCCAATCTCCGATATGCCGATTTACCGAAACGACTTTAACAGCATTTAGTCCCCATGGGCTATACCTTTGGTCCACATGACCTTCCCTTATATGACCGCAATCCCTTTCAGGTTTTCGCGACTCAAGCGCCCGACCTCTTGGTCTCTTGACTTCCGAATTGTCGATTCCCGAAGTGCCGAAATGGCCTTGCCTTTCGGGATTTTCCCCGCACTCCTAGATTGTTTCCATGTGTCCCCCTCAAGATGGACGGTCCTCGTTGCTTCACAATCTCAGGAAATCAAATGCTTATGGGTTCTTTCCCTCGAAACTTTTGAAGTTCCGATTCCCGACCTCCTATATGATGAAATGACGTCAGCTGGCCCCACTGGAACTTTCCACCTTGTCGGGGTTTCGGACTTCGCAGTTCCGAAATGTGCGTGCTTCCTGTCTTCAGGATTCGAGAAACGTCGAATCCCGAAATGTCGATGGACTCTCCTATCGGGATTTCTTTTCTCCGAATTCTTGGATTTCTGCCACGTGTCCTCCTATGATGGACGGTCCTCGATCATTTCACGATTTCGCAAAATCAATTTCCGATGTCCTCCTATCCTCTTGAACCCCGAAGTCCCGACATGCAAAATGCCAACGAGCTCTTGATCGTCGCCACGTGTCTCAACTGATGGACGGTCCTGATTCAGCCTCGAGATTTTGCGACTTGCGATTCCCCGATGTCGCAGTTTCTCTGTCAACTCAAAACCCCGGTAACCGAAATATCGACGGGTTCTTGATCTCTGCCATGTGTCTCAACAGATGGACAATCCAGATCAAAATCGGTGTCTTCACTATGAAGTGACCTGATCTCCTGTCCTCGAGACTTCCGATACCCTGAATTCAGAACCCTGATATCCCGACGTCTTTCCAGACCTTCACTCTGCTTGCGAGAGTTTAACCCTCGTGCAACTCCTGTCAGATCCCACGACTGACGGGTATCTAAGTGAGGATCCGATGGCTCACGATCTCTTAAGATTGAACCTTGGAAACAATTGTAACCTCCTTGCTTCTCTGTAAGATCGGACGGCTGGCGGGATTTCGCAAATTCTCTACGAAGAATTTGTGACCGTCCATCTCTTCCCCTCGATGACTTCGTAGGTTCGAATCCTTCTAAATTTTTCCACGACTTCGAGTCTTTCAAGAAACTCCTACACACACTCCTTGCGACAAACCTTCAAACACTTCAGTGTTGAACACCTCCGACTCCGCGCACCCCTTGCAACAACAGTCCTTCAATAATTTCTCAGGTTTCAAACCCTGGATTCAAGCTTGGTCTGTGCACACCTTGCACGACACCTGCGTCAAATCTGCCCTTCAGAGGAAATGAGAACAAAAGCTAACCTATCTGAGATTTCAGAGACAAAACCTCTGAACCCTTTTTTTTTTTTGTCAACGCACTCCTTGCGGACAATTCAATTGCACTCCTTGCAGGAACTCTCTCTCAGACAGAGAAATAATTGAAACTCATTTCCTAACTCTTTCTCTCTCAGACTTCAAACATAATCCCGAAATCATTCATACACAACATAGAAAGAAAATGTATAACAGAAAGAGTAAAACCTTGAACATACCATTCAACATACACATATGAGAAACAAATACAACGCCATGAATCTGAATTAAGATTTCTTCTATTACCTCAAATCTCTGTACATGGATGTTTTTCAAACATAGTCTCTCTATTCCAGCTCTGTATGCTCTTCTCTTGGTAATGTTCTTCACTATCATACAATACTACAATGAGGGTGTCTATATCTGTTTTCCCTCCACTCATAAAACTGTGTAATCTGAGAATTTTAAAGCTACTTACTAACATAAATGCCTTCTTAGTCCTTCAGACGAGAGCGGGTTGCTCAAGGTCTGATTACGATCTATAAGTACGCCTCTCCTTAACTATTACATTTATGTTTGGCACATCCATCTTCAAAAGTTTTAAACAATTTATCATGTGTCTAAAATGTGTTGGCACTTGCCCCACGCTCGCTTGACGTTGGCGATGCTCCTGCATCATACTCCCTCACTTGAAAATTTTCATGGGCTCCTGTCCATGAGCTCTCGCACGGTCTGTCCGTGCTTCTGAATCTCTGCTTCATTCTCCCAGCTGGCATCTTCAACTAGATGTCCTTTCCACTTGACCAAATATTCAAGTATTGTTTTCTTCTGGTCTTCTTGCTAATTCGTTTGTCTAGTATGCTTTCCATCTGTGGCTTCTCTGCTACAGGCATTTGCTTTGTCCACTGGACCTCTTGTTGTTCATCACTTGTTCCTGTTTCCTCAGTTTTGTATGGGTACAAATCTGAGACATTGAATATCGAAGAAATTCTGATCCCATCGGGTAACTCAATCTCATAAGCATTTGCCCCAAATTTCTTCAAGACCTTACGTGGTCCGATTTTCTTCATTTTCAGTTTATGATATGTTCCTCTCGAGAACCTTTCCTTTCTCAGATGTGCCAGAATCAAATCACCAACCTCAAATTGAAGTTGTCTCCTGTGTCGATCTGCTCTGCGCTTATATTCTTGGCTCGAGTTCTGTAAACGCTCCTTCACCTGGCTGTGAAGTTCTTTCATCGCCTCTGCGAAATCTTCTGCACTAGCGCTCCTAGTCACAAATTGTTCTGAATCTCTCAGCTCAGAAATTCCTCTCGGTTGCATGCCATAGACAATCTGAAATGGACTTTGTCTCGTGCTTCTGTTGATTGAATCATTATAAGCAAATTCTGCCTGTGGTAATATGTTGTCCCACTGGCTGTGGTGTTCTATCACCAAGCTCCACAACAAGTCTCCTAAACTCCTGTTCACGACTTCTGTCTGTCCATCCATTTGAGGATGATAAGATAAACTGAATGATAAATTTGTTCCCAGCTTTTTCCATAAGGTTCTCCAGAAGTGTCCCACGAACTTAGTGTCTCGATCCGAAACTATGCTCCTTGGTAAGCCGTGAAGTCGAATGACTTGTTTGAAAAACAGATTCGCAATGTGAGTTGCGTCACTGGTTTTCTGACACAGTATGAAGTGTGCCATTTTGGAAAATCTATCCACTACCACAAAGATTGAGTCAAACCCTCTTTGTGTTCTTGGCAACCCCAATATGAAGTCCATGCTAACTGCATCCCACGACCTCTCAGGTATGGGAAATGGTTGATAAAATCCTACATTATGTCTCTTTCCCTTCGAATGCTGGCAAATTCTGCATTTGTCCACGAATCTCTTGACATCTGCTCGCATTCCTGGCCAAAAATATGACTCATTCAATTTTGCGAACGTCTTTTCGTGACTGAAATGTCCAACCAATCCTCCACTATGTTTCTCCTTCAACAAATTCTCCCTCATGGAGCATTTTGGAATACAAAATTGATTACCTTTAAACAGTAACCCTTCCTAGATCATGTATTCTTCCCATTGACTTATGTCCCTGAGAATTTGATTCTCAACTGCTTCATATGCCTCCTTAAAATCTAGATCATCTCTGTACATGTTTATGAGATCATCAAAACCCAGTGTTTTAACTCTGAACTCCTGCAACAACAAACATTTCCTGCTCAAAACATCAACAACCTTGTTAGCAGTTCCAGAAATATGCTTAATTACAAAAGTAAAGTTTTGCATGTATTCAACCCATTTAACATGTTTCTGATTCAACTTTTCCTATTGAGTCACAAACTGCAATGCATGATTGTCACTGTATCAAACAAACTCTTTCGGGATCAAGTAATGTCTTCATTTCTTCAATGCCTGAATGATAGCATAAACTCCTTGTCATAAGTGGAGTACTTCACTTTCGCTTCATTCAGCTTCTTGTTGAAGTATGATATCGACATGTCTTATTGAATCAAGACTGCCCCTATTGCAAATCCACTTGCATCACATTTCACTTGAAATGTCCTTTGGAAATCCGACAACACCAGAATTGGTTGTTCCGTAATTTTCTTCTTCAACAAATTAAAACTCTTCTCATCTTCTTCTGTCTAGTGAAAATATTTGTGTCTCTTCTTCACTGTGTCCATCATTGGTGCACTAATTCCACTGAAATTCCTGATGAACTTCTGGTAGAAACTAGCCAATCCGTGAAAACTTCTCACCTCAAATATGCTCTTCGATGATGGCCAATTCTTGATCACCTCCACCTTATCTGGATCCATCCTTAATTTATCTGCAGAAATAACAAAACCCAAATAGATGAGTTATGTCTTCATGAATGAGGATTTCTTCATGTTTATCAGCAGCTTCTCTTGTTGTAATCTCTTCATCACTATAGCTAAGTGTTTTAGATGCTCTGCCTCTGTTTTACTGAAGATCAGTATGTCATCGAGATACATAATGACAATTTTTCCAATGAATTCCTTCAGGACTTTATTCATCAACCTCATGAAGGTACTTGGCGCCAGGGATGATTTTAGGGGCTAAATTTCGCTCATGGGCTAATTTTCCATGGTTTTTCCAAATATGAGATTCGCTATTTCAAAAATGGTTCACCCAAATTCTATAAGATAAAATTATTTTACCTTAAAAATAGCCAAAAATTTATAAAACTATATAAAATACTTAGAAATTTGAATGTTTTTACAAAAATATCGTCAAACATTTATAGTTGACATATGAAGGATTAGTAAGATTCGCTAAGGTTTCTACATTTTAAAATAAATTTCCATCCTTAAAATCATCCCTGCTTGGCGCGTTCGTTAAACCAAATGGCATAACAAGCCATTCATACAACCCTTCGTTATTCTTGAAGGTTGTCTTCCATTCATCACCTTCTCTCATACGAATTTGGTGATATCCACTTTTCAAATCAATCTTCGAAAAAAAATTTGCTCCACTTAAGCAATCCATCAGATCATCCATCCTTGGAAATGGAAATCTGTACCTGATGGTTTTCTTATTGATTGCCCTTGAATCAGTACACATCCTCCAACCTCTGTCTTTCTTTGGACTGAGTACTGTCGGAACAACACATGGACTCAAGCTTTCTCTAACCAACCCCTTGTCCAACAAATCCTGGACTTGTCTTTTGACCTCTTCATTCTCTTGCGGCGTTAATCTGTACGCTACTTTGTTTGGTAAAATGGCTCCAGGTATGAAATCAATATGGTGACTTACACTTCTAATTGGTGGCAACGAACGAGGTAGTTCATCCACTACTATGTCAGCGAACTCTTCCAGCAGTTCCTGAACCTCTTCTGGTAAATCATCTACCCTTGTGATGGTTAAAAAAATCGTTGGCTTCCTGACCACAATGAATTGTGGTTCCTCCTTCTTCTTAACCTCTGTAAGAAGTTCATTCCCGCTCATGAGAAGTACAATGTTGCTTACTTCAGGTTTCACTTCCTTTTCTTTGATTGGAAGCAACATGTGAGTTCTCCCATTCTTCTCTAGGGTGTATGTGTTCATCCTCCCATCATGAACCACATTTATGTCATATTGCCACGATCTACCCAACAATAGATGAAAAACATCCATGGGAATAACATCACAAAGTATCTTATCATTATATCCTCCTATTTTAAATTCAACTAAACATTGTTTAGTGACGTTTACTTGATGTCCTTTTTGTAGCCATGAAACTCTATATGGACTTGGATGTTCAATCGTCTCCAACTCCATCTTTTCTACCATCTTTGTTGAAACGAGATTATCCGTGCTACCACTGTCCACAATGACCTTGCATACCCTGTCCTTGGTTTTGCAAGCAGTCCGGAAAATACTGTTTCTTTGGACTGAACTCTCCACCTCCTTCTCCAGTGTTAAGAGAACCTTTCACATCATCAACGATCTTTCGCCTTTAGCATCTTCTGCCTCAACATTCCACCTCTGTACTTCGGAAATGTGAGCCTCACCACCATCCTTCTTCTTATCTAGACATTCATAAGATTTGTGTCCATTCTTTCCACATGTGAAGCACTTTATTACTCCACCTCTTCCTCTTCCTCTACCTCTCGTACGAGGAAAAATGTTTCCATCTGCATACTGACCTCTCTGTTCGGTATGCTGCCCTCTCTGCGAACTTCCACCTCTCTTAGTTTGAGTCTGAGTTTTTTTTCCGTCTTCTTTGTGTTTTGGATTTCTATCCTGGGCAACTGACTTGCCTCTGGCTTGATTTCTGCCTCGGCCTCTCTGACCTTGTTTTCAGCTCAGCTTCTCTTAAGCTTTTAGAGCCATCTGATAAGCATCTTCTATTGTTCGAATGGTCATCATGCTCATCTCATCTTGAATGTCGCATCTTAGGCCATTCATGTACCTGGAAACCTTTTCATCATCGCTTTCCCGATGACCTGCCCTAATGTTCAGCATGTAGAATTCTTCAGTATATTCCTTCACTGTCATCAGTTTTTGTCTCAAATTTTGCAATCTTCGAAACAGAGTAATCTGGTAATCCCTGGGAATGAATTTTTCCTTCATCTTCGCAATCATCCTATCCCAACTCTTGATTTTATGCTTGCCTTTGCAGCGTCTGTCAGCTTGTAGTTCATCCCACCACAATGTTGCATGTCCTTTCAATCTTGTGACAGCATGTCTGACCTTCTTGTCTTCCTCGACATATTCATAGTTGAAATAAGTGTCCAGAGCTCTAATCCAGTCCAGAAGATCTTCATCATCCAGGTTTCCCTCATAAACTGGGATGTCCATTTTTGCCCTGGCACCCATCCTTGCAACAGCTCTAATCAAGCGTTCATTTGCGGCATCTTTCGCTGAAATTTCTTCTTCTTCATGTTCAACTTCATTTTCACTTTCGGAATCACTAAGATCCCCAACACCGACTGTGCGTCTCTGTGTTGTCTCCATGTCCTCAAGTCTAGCACGTAAATCACACATTTCTCTTTCCATGGTTGGGTCAGGCATCTGCCTACCTCTTCTTCTTGGTATTTCCCTTTCCTCTGGCGGATCGGGTGTTTGCATGTCCCTTCTTCTTGGCGGCATGGTGAATCTTCCTTTTCCTTGCTACTCTGATACCAACCTGATGCCAACTCGGCCCTTGCCTCGGCCACAGTCTCTGTGCTGACCTCCCGGTCGTAACGGATCGTTCTAATTTCACCTTCGAGCCGAAGTGGCTCTTTTATTCCTCACTAGAATCTCTGTTAAAAATCCGATTCACAGGTCCTTCCTTTTCCCCTGTCACGGATTTTGCACATACTTGATCTCTTACCGACAAAAATTTTGGGTTTCGGGGCTTCGCGATTCCCATTGTCGAGAACCTCAGTCTTCTCGATCCCCCGATCTCTGATATGCCGATTTACCGAAACATCTTTAACAAAGTTTAGTCCCCATGGGCTATACCTTTGGTCCACATGACCTTCCCTTATATGACCGCAATCCCTTTCGGGTTTTCGCGACTCAAGCGCCCGACCTCTTGGTCTCTCGACTCTCAAATTGTCGATTCCCGAAGTGTCGAAATGGAATTGCCTTTCAAGATTTTCCCCGCACTCCTAGATTGTTGCCACATGTCCCCCTCAAGATGGACGGTCCTCGTCGCTTCGCAATCTCGAGAAATCACATGCTTATGGGTTCTATCCCTCGAAACTTCCGAAGTTCCAATTCCCGACCTCCTATATGATGAAATGACGTCTGCTGACCCCACAATGGAACTTTCCACCTTGTCGGGGTTTCGGACTTCGCAGTTTTGAAATGTGCGTGCTTCCTGTCTTCGGGATTTGAGAAACGCCGAATCCTGAAATGTTGATGGACTCTCCTATCGGGATTTCTTTCCTCCAAATTCTAGGATTTCTGCCACGCGTCCTCCTATGATGGACGGTCCTCGATCATTTCACGATTTAGCGAAATCAATTTCCGATGTCCTCCTATCCTCTTGAACCCCGAAGTCCCGACATGAAAAATGTCGACAAGCTCTTGATTGTCGCCACGTGTCTCAACTGATGGATGGTTCTGATTCAGTCTCGGGATTTCGTGACTTGCGATTCCCCGATGTCGCAGTTTCTTTGTCAACTCAAAACCTCGGTAATCGAAATACCGACGGGTTCTTGATCTATGCCACGTGTCTCAACAGATGGATGGTCCAGATCAAAATCGGGGTCTTCACTATGAAGTGACCCGATCTCCTGTGCTCGAGAATTCTGATACCCCGAATTCAGAACCTCGATATCCCAACGTCTTTTAGGACCTTCACTCTGCTTGTGAGAGTTTAACCCTCGTGTAACTCCTGTTAGATCCCACGACTGATGGGTATCTAAGTGAAGATCTGACGACTCACGATCTCTTAAGCTTGAACCTTGGAAATAGTCGTAACCTCCTTGCTTCTCTGTCAGATCGGACGACTGGCGGGATTTCCCAAATTCTCTACGAAGAATTTGTGACCGTCCATCTCTTCCCCTCGATGACTTCGCAGGTTCGAATCCTTCTGAGGTTTTCCACGACTTCGAGTCTTTCAAGAAACTCCTGCACGCACTCCTTGCGGCAAACCTTCAAACACTTCAGTGTTGAACACCTCTGACTTCGCGCACCCCTTGCAGCAGCAGTTCTTCAATAGTTTCTCAGGTTTCAAACCCTGGATTCAGGCTTGGTCTGTGCACACCTTGCACAACTCCTGCGTCAGATTTGCCCTTCAGAGGAAATGAGAACAAAATCTAACCTATCTGAGCTTTCAGAGACAAAACCTCTGAACCCTTTTTTTTTTTGTCAACGCACTCCTTACAGACAATTCAACTGCACTCCTTGCAGGAACTCTCGCTCAGACAGAGAAACAATTGAAACTCATTTCCTAACTCTTTCTCTCTCAGACTTCAAACATAATCCCGAAATCATTCATACACAACATAGAAAGCAAATGTATAATAGAAAGAGTAAAACCTTGAACATACCATTCATCATACACATATGAGAAACAAATACAATGCCATGAATCTGAATTAAGACTTCTTCTATTAACTCAAATCTTTGTACATGGATGTTTTTCAAATATAGTCTCTCTATTCCAGCTCTGTATGCTCTTCTCTTGGTAATGTTCTTCACTATCATATAATACTATAATGAGGGTGTCTATATCTATTTTCCCTCCACTCCTTAAATTGTCTAATATGAGAATTTTAAAGCTACCTACTAACATAAATGCCTTCTTAGTCCTTCAGACGAGAGCGGGTCGCTCAAGGTCTGATTACGATCTATAAGTATGCCTCTCCTTAACTATTACATTTACGTTTGACACATCCATCTTCAAAAGTTTTAAACAATTTATCATGTGTCTAAAATGTGTTGGCGCTTGCCCCACGCTCGCTTGACGTTGGCGATGCTTCTGCATCATTGTCCGGTTCACAAATTTCGTTGAAACCCATAAGCAATAGAAAGAGGAAATATATATATATATATATATATATATATATATATATATATATATATATATATATATATATATATATATGATGCAACATTTTTTATATGCACATATATTATCAAATAGAAGAAGCTGCAATATATGAAAAATATTGAACATGAACATGACGTCAACACTTGAGTTTCCTTGTTGAAATAGAGTCATTAATTCATTATATTTACGAGACCCCGAAGAATGAAAGCAGGACTGGTCCTCCCATTTCTTTCTTTAAGTATAGGGCGGTCACTACATAAGTATGGCCTATGACAAATTATTATTCCATGTAAAATGTAAGGAGCGAACAAAGTAGTCTTTATTTAAATCGAAGTGTTGGGCAACAAAAAGAAAAGCTTGTCATCCATGTTTAACGACACATAAAAAAAGTACAAAATAAAATAAAAAAACAATACTAGAGATTGGAAAACACCATACAAAAACCTCAAATATTCTATATTCAAATAAACTGGGTTACAAAATACAACTAAGATTGTTTGCCATGATGACTGCGATTGGGCCTGCCGCCGACAAAAAAAAGAAAATATGTACAACAATGAAGCCCATGGACAGTGTTTTATAGATTTCAACTTGATCATCAAATGCTGGATTCACAAAAAACAAAGAGTTGAATATCAATTTTGGGTCTTGGACTTCATTGGTGCTGCCATCTAGATCTATCCCATATTTTTGAATGGCTTGTCTCTTCTAGATATGGCGTTCCTACATTGGCTGGTTATTCAACATTCCATACTTTTCTAAGTGTTAATTTCCCTCCATCATAAAAAACTTGGGGTTTAAGGTGCCTTCTTTGTAATGTTCTTGGTCATTGACATCTGAGACAACTTAGAGATGCGATTCAGGCCCAATTCAAATACAAGGGAGTGGTTTTATGTGACGTCAGCTTTGGGGGAAACAGATCTTGTTAGCCAACAAAAGCAGAGACAAAAAAAAAATTCAAGTATGTTGTGACTGCTATTCTCCTTGTATTCGATCATCTGTTTGGTTGAAAAGCCTGCCTGAAGATTTGTATGTTGAACTTCTTTGTTTTATCATTGTTAAATTTGAAGGGACGTCCAAGTCAACTGCAAAATGTTCCTTTGTTGAAGTACATAGCTTCTTACAACAAAACAGATCTGGCAAGTGTATCAAGTGTTGCAGACCACATCAGAATATATCTTTCATTGTAGGGGTGGCAGACATCACAAAACACAAAATGGTCTAGAATATTTAGAAGTGACATCCAATATTACTACATGCCTGAATACATTCAGAAGGAAATTATAAAATTGGATACTCACGAACATGAGAAACTGTATGCGCGTTTGAATCAACATTATAAAATTACAGAATGTTTTATGCCAAAGTTGCAACAGACTTGACAAACAACCAGTTTCTATGTCAAAAAGTGTTGAGCAACCTTTGGATGTAGTAACAAACTCGACATGCAAACAACTTTCGATCACTACTGATACTAATGTCAAGTGTAAGAAGTCATGATCCTAGGTTTCAGGTAGTTTCACCTTCAGGCATCCACACTGGCGGTGACCCCAGTCTCCAGATAGCTTCGGCTTCGAACATCGACACTGGTGGTGGCAATGGGAACAGTTCTATTGACTGCAGTGCGACAATGCAATGAACAAGCATAGCTATCATTGTCAAAGCACTTAGACTGCAAGATTGTTAGACCTCCAAAGAACATCGACTTTAGTGTTGCTTTGTCACGACAACTACAATGTTGCTTTGAGTCCATAAATCTTTGTATGTTGGGTGTCTTGTGCGATAATGACCTTGACATTAGGTACATGTACAACATCTATTATCTGACATTGCAGTGTTAATGCAATTTCCATAGTGGACGACGGCTCGATTGCATTGGCACAAGGAATATTAATTGTGTGATTAATTAACATCCTTGAAGGATGTGAATCCCAAACAACAGCTAAAACTTTTCGAACAACCGTGTGTTCAAAAAATACATTGTTCTATATTTAAAAAAATAAGAAATTGTATTGTTAGAGCAATTTTTCTTTTTTTTTCAAATATCGGATCCACTACAACATAAGAAATGCATTTTCCTTATCCAAAGCAAGGAAAACAACAAGAAGATTGATATTAGGTGGAAACATCTTTGGAATACACCACTACATTAAGGTCTCTTCTAAAGAATTAAATGAAATGATTACATGAAGGTGGTAGTAAAAGGTGATTTTCAGAAACCAAATCATTACCTGAAGACACCAAACTTCTTGCAGAAGGTGGTAGTATAAACTAATCTTCAGAAAGTGTTGCAAAGTCCATAATCCATAATTCCTTCCCATTAAATTTTCCCAAATACATGTCCATGCAGGCATTAGAAAATTTTGAGAGCGTCGTTCCCTGGTTATATACCCACCTTCAAGTAGGAGGAGAATATTAGTGCAAAGAGGGGCAAGCTCATCGACCCAGATGCAATCATATGCATAGGAATAGTGAAAAAAATGTGCAGTAGCGATAGAAAGTTGATTGTATGTCAAGTTTGTTACTACATCCAGAGGACGGTGGACAAACTTTGACAAAGAATATGACTTTCTGTCAAGTCTGTTACCACACCCATAAGTAGCTCATCAAACTTTGAAATAGAAACTCCTGTAATTTTAGGATGTTGATTCAACTACCCATACAGTTTCTCATACTCGCGACGATCCGAATTTATAATTTCCTTCTGAGTATATTCGCAAATGGAGTAATATTTTGCGTCATTTCCGAACATTTCAGACCATTTTTCAAGCCACGGTATGTGAGACTCCTCTGATGAAAGACAAATTCTTGTGTGGTTTGTAGAATTTGATACACTTGTCAAATCTGTGTTGTTGAAAGAAACTATATACTTCAATGAAGAAGCATTTTCCAGGTGACCTGAAAGTCCCTTCCAACTCCCAATAATAAAACAAAGAAGTTCAACACACAAATCTTCAGGCAGGCCTTTCAACCAATGAAAGCATTGAATACAGGGAGAACACCAATCACAAGATACTTGATTTTTTTTTTGTGTCTGAGTTTCTATTGGCTAATAGAGTTTTTTTTTCTCAAAGTTGACGTCACATAAAACAATTCCCTCCTCTTTAAATTGGGCCTGAATGGCATCTCTAAGTTGTCTCACATATCCATGACCAAGACCATTACAACGAAGGCACCTTAAAGACCAACTCTTCGATGATAGAGATAAATGGGAATAAGTATTTAAAATGAACGTTGGAGGATGATAGTATAATCTTCCGTACAGTTCGGTTTAATTCGTTTTAATGGCAGATGCCCTCGATCTTTTCGCTTATTAATTCCAATCTTTTTGAATATGTGTGTTGAATAGTCACTAATAACACAAGTTAACATTCCCATATGCACGGAGATTCTCAAATATGACAACTTGTAATATATGCACAATATTAAAGAGTGACATGATGTCAAGACCTATGTGGATGACATGTTTGTGGATGGCAGCGTGGTAGTACAATATTTCACTGTTACTATGATGATGTCTTTACAAAACTAAAATAACCAACACTTTTTGCAAATTCAAAATGGATGCAAAAAAATTTATCAGATCCCATAATATTTGCCTGTTAATGCGTTTTAATGGGAGATGTCCTCGAGATTTCCGCTTATTAAAGACAATATTTTCGAACCTGTCTGGTGGGTTGTCAATAGTAAAAGAATAATTAATATGCATTGGGAAGGGCGAAAGGTGGTGGGGATGGAGGGGAGCGAAAAAATTCTTTCAAACTTTTATGAACCTGGGAGTGCGTGAACCCGCGAAACTTTGAAGGCTCGACTAAGTATGGAAAGGCAGGTCGGAAAGACGGAGTCATCGTAGGTAGATTCAGGCTTGCGAGTTCGAGGAGTCCGAGGTCGCATTGTAGAGCACAAAATTTTTGGGTGCAATATGTATACCCCAAACATGGGTTACTAGAGTTCGATAACACCTATCCACGAACCCGCGTTCATAAAATTGGCTAAGTATGCAAAAGAACAATGGTCGGTTGGAATCGTGATGTGAAGATATAGATGGAGATGACTATTTATTAGTTTTCCACACCGGGAACCCGTGAGCACAGAAACGTGACAAGGTATAGAAACAAAAACACATAATAGAGGGTAAGAAGAAAAGGGAAAAACATACAAGTTTAGAAGAAATTGGCTAAGTATGTAAATGAACAATGGTCGATCAGACTCGTGATGTGAAGATATAAATGGAGATGACGATTTGTCAATTCGCCACCTCGGGAACCTGCGGCCACAGAAACATGACAAAGTATAGAACCAGAAACACATAATAGAGGGAAAGAACAAAAGGGAAAAACGAGCAAGTTTAGAAGAGGTAAAAGAAATGGAGAGAATAAATTTATCGCTCACACAACAACACTTAGTCCCATATCTATGAAGCCATAGAAAGACATTAACTATGGAAAAAACATTGCCAGCTATGGAATATAGTTGGAGCTCGACAAACTCTGGTTCGAGTCAAAAGAGATTTTGTTTATATCCACTGCAAAATTTTGCATATTATTTTTATCTTAATAGTATTTTTTGGGGAGCCAATTGTAAAACCATGTTCCAATTTGCAGTTTCCAAGTGAGATGTGTTTGTGAAGAAACAAGTACAAAGAGGCTTAATTGCAGTTGCAGGGCCTCAACTTTGCAAAGTTGAATCAAACAACAATAAGCAGTATCCAACAAACCAACGAGCAAGCATCAACTAGTCAACTAGGAATGCCGATGAAGAACAATATTGTCGAAATTTACTGCAAACAAGATTGTATAAAAAAATTGGAGGAATATATTGTAACACGCCCTGGCGGGTAAACATGCATATTTTTTGGGGAACCAATTGTAAAACCATGTTCCAATTTGTGTTTTCCAAGTGGAGATGTGTTTGTGAAGAAACAAGTACGAAGAGGCTTAACTGCAGTTGCAGGGCCTCAACTCTGCAAAGTTGAATCAAACAACAATAAGCAACATCTAGCAAACCAATGGGCAAGCATCAACTAGTCAACCAGGAATGTCAATGAAGAACAATATTGTTGAAATTTATTGCAAACAAGATTGTATAAAAAAATCAAAGGAATATATTGTAACACGCCATGACAGGTAAACATGCAAGACTGTAAGGACCGTGCAAAGGCCTCCCACTGTGCAAACATTTAAGGAAGCTGCAGTTTTGCATGGCTGGCATTTTGCATCCACAATTGGAACACCTCCATAACACCCACTGACATTAAAAAAAAAAATCAAATTTTATGTTCACATACGAACATGTTCTAGAAGAGGATTTCGACGTAGGAATCCCCAGCATTTAAAATTTTCACTTGCAAACTGAAAATAGAAAACAACAAAGAACGAACACGAACATAAATCTAGCAACGAAACCCACCCATAAATGGGGAACGTCAACAAGAACAACAATAGGCAAACAAGAAACCAATCAACAAGCAACGTGCAAGAAGAAACCAGTGAACCAAGAACACCGCCAAAGAACAATATCGCCCATATTCACTGCAGACAACATTGCAGAAGAAAAAATAAAGGACGAAAATGTATTGCAATAGGCCTATCAAGCAATGTAAAAATGCAACCGCAAAAATCGAGACCAATCGATGAATTGAGAAGGAAAGAAGCGCAACACCTGACCCACAAACTGTAACAACAGATCCAACTGCAGATGCAGGATCCCAACCTTGCAAAGTTGAAGCAACCAACAATAAGCAGCAAATAACAACCCAGTAAAGAAGCACCAAAAGGGCCAACTGCAGCTGCAAGACCTCAACCTTGCAAAGTTGAATCAAACAACAATAAACAACATCCACCGAACCAACGAGCAAGCATGAACTAGTCAACTAGGAATGCTGGTGAAGAACAATATTGTCCAAATTCACTGTAGACAAGATTTTATAAAACGATCAGAGGAATATATCGTAACACACCTGTTAAGAAAACATTTAATGTTGCGAGGCCTGACAACTAAACGAGTAAGACTGTAAGGACTGTGCAAATGCCTCCCACTGTGCAAACATTTAAGGAAGCTACAATTTTTCACGGTTGGCATTCTACATCTGCAATTGGAACAACTCCATAACACCCACTGACATATAAAAAAGGAAATCAAATTTTCTCTTTGCATACAAACATGTTCTGGAAGAGGATTTTGACTCACGCATCTCCAACATTAAAATTTTTCACTTGCAAATTGGAAATAGAAAACAACAAAGAATGAACACAAACGTAAATGTAGCAACGAAACCCACCCGTCAATGGGGAACAACAACAATAGGAAAACAAGAAACCAGACAACAAGCAACGAGCAAGCAACAACCACTGAACCAGTAACGCCGCCAAAGAACAATATTGCCCATATTCACTGAAGACAACATTGTAGAAGAAACAAGAAAGGACAAAAATGTATTGCAACAGGCCTGTCAAGCGATGCAAGAATGCAACCTCAAAACCGAGACCCACCGATGAATGGAGAAGGACATAAGCGCAGCCCCTGGCCCGCAAACTATAACAACAGGTCCAACTGCAGATGCAGGACCCCAACCTTGCAAAGTTGAAGAAAACAACATCAAGCAACAAATAACAAACCAATGAAGAAGCACCAAAAGGCCCAACTGCAACTACATGACCTCAACCCTGCAAATTTGAATCAAACAACAATAAGCAGCATCCAACAAACCAAGGAGCAAGCACCAACCAACCAACTAGGAATGCCGATAAAGAACAATATTGGCCAAATTCACTACACAAAAGATTGTATCAAAAATTTCGAAGGAAAATGTATTGTAACACATCTATTAAGCAAACATTTTAGGCTGTGAGGCCTGTCAGGTAAACATTTAAGGCTGTGAAGACCGTCCAAAGGCCTGCCACTGTGCAAGCAATTAAGAAAGGTGCAGTTTTCATGGTTGGTATTTTTCAATACTAGGAGCATTCAAAATCCTCTTGTTGTCCATCTTTGTATGTGATTACTACAACCAGAGAAGCATGACTGTAATGTTGTCTTCGTCTCGTTCTTGATCACCAATGTTTGACACAGAACCTAACTCCATCATAACCACAGTGACATATAGGAAAATGAAATTGTATTTTGTCCCCACATACAAGGATGTTCTGCAAGAGGATTTCGACTCAGGCATCCCCAACAGTGAAATTTCTCACCTGCAAACTGCAAATAGGAAAGGAAGATAAACACGACACCAAAACCTACCCGTTGATGGGGAACGACAGAAGGTCAGTTCCAATCGTGGTTGCAGAAACCCAAGCGTGCAAATTGCAACAAGACCAACAGGGAAACAAGAACAAGAGCAACATGCAAACAAGAAACCAGTGAACAAGCAAGGAGAAAGCATGGACCACTGAACCAGTAATACCCCTGAAGAAAGGTGCAATTTTAACAGTTGGTATTTTTCAATACTAGGAGCGTTCAAAATTCTCTTGTTGTCCATCTTTGTATGTGATTACTACAACCAGAGAAGCAGGACTGTAATGTTGTCTTCGTCTCGTTCCTGATCGCCAATGTTCGACACAGAACCTACCTCCATCGCAATCACAATGGCGTATAGGAAAAGGAAATCGTATTTTCTCCTCACATACAAAGATGTTATGCAAGAGGATTTCGACTCAAGCATCCCCAGCAGTGAAATGTCTCACTTGAAAAATGCAAATAGCAAAGGAAGCTAAACACGACACCGAAATCTACACGTCGATGGGGAATGACAGAAGGCCAGTTCCAATCGTGCTTGCAGAAACCCAAGCGTTTAAACTGCAACAAGACCAACAGGAAAACAAGAACAACAACAACAGGAAAACAAGAAACCAGTGAACAAGCAAGAAGCAAGCATGAACCACTGAATCAATAATGCCACTGAAGAACAATATTGCCCATATTCACTGCAAAGAACATTGCATAAAAAAAAATATAAAAAAAAACGAAAGAAAATGTATTGTAACAGGCCTGTTAAGTAAACATTTAAGGCTGTGAGGCCTGTTAGGTAAACATTTAAGTCTGTTAGGACTACTGTGTAAACATTTAAGAAAGAATGCAGTGTGGCAGCTCAGTTATGTACGAAAAAACATTTATTATATTATTTTATAACAATAATAAAAAAAGTAACAATAGTTCGAACAATAGAGGATATGTAAAAAAAAAAATTATTCAAAGGGCAAAGTAATATGAAGTGAACAAATAAAACCCTGACTCTCTATCTTCAAAACTTCGGATATCCAAACATTTCAAGAATAAAAGTAAAAATTCAGAAAGACCGTGTATGATCAAAAACTTTGGATATGCTAACATACAAAACATTGGAAATAACGAAGCTATCAATAAGACCTCCAATCTGTTATCCAATCAAATCGTGACATATATGGTATTTTTTATTATATAAAAATCAATGTTTTTAGTTCCCTAGTTCCAACAATAAATATTATGCAAATATTTTTGGTCAAATGACAAACTAATATGAAGTCAACAAATTATCGATCGCTATAATCCCTCTACGCCTTCGACAGGGACTAATAAAATAAACAGAGTTTTTTTATTAACATTTTTGGAAAATTTTGTTCTCATGGTTAATACTTATTTCAATCCCACTCATCATTAATACTTATTCCAATTTCACTCATGATTGTGACTTATATAATCTTATGATATCTTTATGTTTTTACCACTTATAAAGAAGAAAAAACACACTTAGATGTTTTTATCAATATAACTTTTTAAACTTTTCCCAAATCAATAAACTTTTTCAAAGTACAATACCATGCTATATGATCCATTTTTATACTCTATTTAATTGGTGCGAGATCTTCCGAAAAACATGTACTTATTCCACTCTCATACCAAAATGTTATCAATGTTTGCAAAAATAAATAAATGCAACAATTTACCTACATAAAACCTTTCTCCTATCTTTTTTCTTACTTTTCTTTACACCACCCTTTTATTACTATGCACACCACTCTTTTATTACTTGGATACTCCCATTAGCTTATTAGTCCCTGTCAAAGGCTTGGGACTATAGCAATGAGTTTCCCTTTGACTCTGTATTAGTTCATTGTTGACTTTAAATTTTTGTGCTATATCCAATGTGTAACATAGGAAATCAATATATATATATATTTTTTAATAATAGATTTTTTTTTTTTTTCTAAAATTTAATTCGTTGATATTTTTGATGTGTTATTGCAAGTTTCACGTCATTCAATGTATAAAATTCATTACAAAATTAATGAATTTGATAGTTTGACAAAGATGTTGAGTAGGTGAGTGGTCAATTCAAACTTGCTCTTTCCCTCCTATTGAATGTGAAAACAATGGTTGCCACTATTGACAAGCACACAATAACGATTGTTGACTCTCTCGGCAGTTACAACTCGGGTTGGGATACAACAACATATAACTGTAGAATTCATTGCTTTGTCTTCAATATATTTTTAAATTTCCATCTTCTACGCATCTTCATTAATTAAAATTATTAATTTAATATTAAATATCAATACTCGTTTTAAGTTTATATTAAATATCTTCACTTCTTAAATTAAATTGAATTTATTGATAAACATCAAAGTCTATATATCTAGTTTATAAGCTCTCATGATTCATATCTCTTTCTTTGAAATTTAATTCTCCTAACTTTCGAATGGCATGTTTTCTTCTTAAAATAAGTTTACATTTATATTAATTACTTAATCATTTTTAAAACTTGTAACACCAAGAAAGTTGTATTTTCAATATTTAAATAAATAACAAAAAATCATTTATATTGTTTTAGAAGATTTCAATTTTTTCGATATTACCCGTAACTCGGTCGCTCAGGAGCTCATCCTAACTCGGTAGAATTTTTAGTTAAAAGCATTCCTAAATTTATTATGTAATATTTCACAAATTTTTTATTCTTAGATATTGTTTTTTTTTTGTAAATTAGGTGGTACCTTGCTATTTTCTATTTATTTATGCAGAACAGGCTACATTTAAATATTTTTAATTTGGCCTCAACCTGTCCGTAGGAAACCAGGTCTGTTAGCTGTCTAAGTGCTTTGAAGGCTTGCCAAAATTGAAATTGTCTTTTTATCCTATATAACGCATTAACTAGCTGTCCTACTGCTGCACCATGTTCAAGCTGCTGATATATAGCGCCAGTGAG
>ML832284.1:7243-17426 GCA_009831015.1 Picea engelmannii | reverse complement strand
ATGTAAAATGAAAAATTGAATTCTGAAAAACAGTTTCTTATATATAAGGGTGGGGTGCCGCATCCCACTCCCGCCCTTATGGTTCAATAATTATAACTATCAACTAAAATCAAGTAGCCAAAAAATTATAGATTTTATACAAAGTCTTAACAAAAAAACTAAAGAGTAAAACTAGACCGATTATGAGCACTAAACACAAAGCTAGCAAAAAGGAGCACAAAGGGTCCAATTAACCAATCTGATCAGCTTTTAGATAAAAATTTGTAGCAGATATCACTTCATTCCTAAAAATTACTAGTGGAGCATGCACAACTCTTTTGGAAAGGCCATCAACAATGACATTTAGTTCACAATAGATATGTTTGCAAGAAACATAAACCAACCTAATCAAAAGATCTTTGACCTTTCTAATAAGGTTCTTCAACCAGAAATTGAGTTGACTACACTACAAAAATCCAATTGATGGCCGATTAAGAATCTCCAAAGATTTGAAGATCTCTATCGTCTCTCTTCACAACAATCTCCACTAGAGAAAGAGACAAAATGTTGGCCAAATAGATACAAAATACCACCTGCCCTACAATTGTCAGGATTTCCTTTAGAAGCACCATCAAAGAAACCCCACGGTCTGGACTCATCAATTATGGCTTGAACTATTTGCCTCAACACATTAGCAACAATCTCCTTTTGAAAACCTTCAAGGGCATATCTAATTTTGAAGAACACCTATAATAGATAAATAACGGGTAGAGATTCAAAGGCTTCGAGCCTCTTATCATCCCACCAAAGTTTTAGAATCTCCACAAGGGATTCCCCCCTTCAGATTCCAATATTTGCAGTGTGAGTGATAGCTTCATCCCATACCTTTGATGATCTATAAATTGTCGTGGATATTCCACTGGACAATTCGTCACAACAGAGCTAACAAAATATTGAAATCTTTATAGTGAAGGTTAATTTTCTTTAGATCTCAAATTCTTTAATTACTGGTTTTCTACTTAAAATTTATGAAATAGCTGAAATGTGAACAATAGAGAACATAAATAAGTATTCACACACCATCCACAAATAAACACAATATATAACCTGGGAAGCCCAATACGAGAGAAAACCCAGCTAGAAGGTGAGGTTGCTCTGCTCTCTTTTCTGCAAATGCAAGTACAAAGAAAGAGACACTCTCTGTGGAATTTCCTTTAGCACCTTGTATGGATGCTAAAGAGTCTCTCATTCTCTGCCATGCTCTCAATTTACCACCCCTAGGTGTTCTGCTCAATTATGGAACAAATACAATGCTAAAAAGGAAACTGTCAACCCTTAGCTCTTAAGCAAAATTATTTATAGCATTTGCATTCATTTATTTATGGGTGTTGTCTATACATTCAATTTTTTTAGCATTTTCACTGGAATCCGGTGAAATAGATCTTGGTGAAATCACCATTTTCTAATGTTTAAATTGCATTTTTGAATGCATAAATGGATTCAACATACTGAAAATTCCTCGAGGCACTCATATTACACAGATTCAATCATTCAAATATAAAATTCCAATAATTTTTCACTGGATTTCAGTAAAACATAATCATAAGATATACCCCTAAAAACTCCAAAAAATAGATCTTTTAGACTAGACGTTCATTTATACCAAAACCAAAAGAATTGAAGGCTTTATTGTGGCCATCATTTTCCCCTTAGAAACATGATATATATACATGATATATATGATGAAGAACATTTCCGCAAAAAAGTATTTGTGAAAATTCTAAATATTAATTTCCATGACACAATGTATCACGACCCATTTTTATTATTCATAACCTGGATGGTTTTCTTTATGAACTTTGTCTTGCTATATAAAAAAATGTCCGAAAAAAAACAAAATGGCAGCATCTGTAATCTTTTTGGATTGCTAATTTTGGTTGAAAGCAATCCATACGCATATTATATGGTTGTCCTCTGAACTTGTTGAAAAAAACATTCTAAACATTTTTTCTTGGATTGCTAATTTAGTTTGAAAGCAATCCATACTTGCATATTACACCACTGTATAACTTGTTGGGAAAAAAACATTTTAGAGATTTTTTCAAAAAAATCTAGTATTTTCCTTTTTATGTAAAATGAAAAACCGATATCACATTTACTTTTACTAAAACTAAAAGGAAAAATTCTGAAAAAACAGTTCTCTACGATGACAAGTCCAAAAAAAGATCTCTAAGATCAATAACTATAACTATCAACTAAAATCAAGTAGCTCAAAAATTATAGATTTCATACGAAGTCTTAACAAAGAAACTAAAGAGTAAAACTAAACTGATTCTGGGCACTAAACACAAAGCTAGCAAAAGGGAGCACAAAGGGTCCAATTAACCAATCTGATTAGCGTTTAGATAAAAATTTGTAGCAGATATCACTTCATTCATAAACTGTCTCTGATTTGTGATCTATAGTAATCCTAGTGGAGCATGCAGAACTCTTTTGGAAAGGCCATCAACAATGACATTTAGTTCACAAAAGATATCTATGCAAGAAACATAAACCAACCTAATCAAAAGATCTTTGACCTTTCTAATAAGATTCTTCAACCACAAATTGAGTTGGCTACACTACAAAAATTCAATTGATGACTGATTAAGAATCTCCAAAGATTTGAAGATCTCTATCATCTCTCTTCACAACAATCTCCACTAATAATAGCACTCCCTTTATCTCAACAACAATTTTAGAACCATACTTGAACCACAGGAGCAACAGTTTTAGAACCATATTTGAACCACAGGAGAAAGAGACAGAATGATGGCCAAATAGATACAAAATACCACCTACCCTACAATTGCCAGGATTTCCATTAGAAGCACCATCAAAGAAACCCCACGGTTTGGACTCATCAATTATAGCTTGAACTATTTGCCTCAACACATTAGCAACAATCTCCTTTTGAAAACCATCAAGGGCATATCTAATTTTGAAGAACACCTATAAACGATAAATCACCCTATCTTCAAAACAACATTTCATTCCTCACTTTTCAGATAGACTAGCACACAAGAACCGGTAGAGATTCAAAGGCTTCGAGCCACTTATCATTACACCAAAGGTTTAGAATCTCCACAAGGGATTCCCTCCTCCAGATTCCAATATTTGCAGTGAGAGTGATAGCTTCATCCCATACCTCTGATGATTTGTAAATTGTCGTGGATATTCCATTGGATAGTTTGTCACAACAGATCTAACAAAATACTGAAATCTTTATAGTGAAGGTTAATTTTCTTTAAATCTCAAATTATTTAATTAATGATTTTCTGATTAAAATTTATGAAATAGTTGAAATGTGAATAATAAAGAACATAAATAAATACTCACACACCATCCGCAAATAAACACAATATATAACCTCTGCTCTCTTTTATTCAAATGAAGTACAAAGAAAGAGGCAATGTCTGTGGAATTTCCTTTAGCATTGTGGCTTGTATGGATGCTACATAGTCTCTCCTCTTCTATCATGCTCTCAATTTACCACCCCTAGGTGCTCTTCTTAACCATGGAACAAATACAATGCTAAAAAAGAAACTGGAAGCCCTTAGCTCTTAAGAAAAAATATTTATAGTATTTGCATTCATTCATTTAAGGGTGTTGTCTAAACATTCGATTTTTTGAACTTTTTCACTAGAATCCAATGAAACATATCTTGGTGAAATCACCATTTTATAATGTTTAAATTGCATTTTTGAATGCATAAATGGATTTAGCATACTGAAAAATCCCCGAGGCACTCAGATTACACAGATTCAATCATTCAAAACTGAAGTTCCAATAATTTTTTTATTGGATTTCAGTAAAAAATAATCAAAAAATATACCCCTAAAAACTCCAAAAAATAGATCTTTTAGACTGACGTTCATTTATACCAAAACCAAAAGAATTGAAGGCCTTATTGTGGACATCATTTTCCCCTTAGAAACATGAAATATATGATGATGAACATTTTTGCAAAAAAGTATTTGTGAAAATTCTAAATATTAATTTCCGTGACAGAATGTATCACGACCCATTTTTATTATTCATAACCTGGATGGTTTTCTTTATGAACTTTGGCTTGCTATTTGACAAAATGGGAGCATTTGTAAACTTTATGGATTGCTAATTTAGGTTGAAAGCAATCCATACTTGCATATTATATGGTTGTCTTCTGAACTTGTTGAAAAAAACATTCTAAATATTTTTTCCTAGATTGCTCATTTATTTTGAAAGCAATCCATACTTGCATATTACACCACTGTATTCTGAACTTGTTGGGAAAAAAACATTTTAGATATTTTTTCAAAAAAATATGGTATTTTCCTTTTTATGTAAAATGAAAAACTGAAATCACATTTACTAAAACTAAAACTAAAAGGAAGAATTTTGAAAAACAGTTCTCTATGACGACAAGTCCAAAAAAAGATCTTTGAGCTCAATAACTGTAACTATCAACTAAAATCAAGTAGCTCAAGAATTATCGATTTCATACAAAGTCTTAACAAAGAAACTAAAGAGTAAAACTAGACTGGTTCTAGGCACTAAAAACAAAGCTAGCAAAAATGAGCACAAAGGGTCCAATTAACCAATCTGATCAACTTTTAGATAAACATTTGTAGCAGATATCACTTCATTCGTAAACTCTCTCCAATTTGTGATCTCTAGTAATCCTAGTGGAGGCCATCAACAGTGACATTTAGTTCACAAAAGATGTGTTTGCAGGAAACATAAACCAACCTAATCAAAAGCTCTTTGACCTTTCTAATAAGGTTCTTCAACCACAAATTGAGTTGACTACACTACTCAAAAATCCAATTGATGACCAATTAAGAATCTCCAAAGATTTGAAAATATCTATAGTCTCTCTTCACAACAATCTCCACTAATAATAACAATCCCTTTACCTCAACAAGATTTTTAGAACCATACTTGAACCACGGGAGAAAGAGACAAAATGTTGGCCAGATAGATACAAAATACCACTTGCCCTGCAATTGCCAGGATTTCCTTTAGAAGCACCATCAAAGCAACCCCACAGTCTCGACTCATCAATTATGGATTGAACTATTTGCCTCAACACATTAACAACAATCTCCTTTTGAAAACCATCAAGGGCATATCTAATTTTGAAGAACACTTATAATCAATAAATCACACTACCTTCAAAACAACATCTCATTCCTCACTTTTCAGATAGCCCAACACACACGAATGGGTAGATATTCAAAGGCTTCAAGCCTCTTATCATCCCACCAAAGTTTTAGAATCTCCACAAGGGATTCCCCCCTCCAGATTCCAATCTTTGCAGTGAGAGTAATAGCTTCATCCCATACCTATGATCATTTGTAAAATGTCATGGATATTTCATTAGACAGTGTGTCACAACAGAGCTAACAAAATACTGAAATCCTTACAATGAAGGTCAATTTTCTTTAGATCTCAAATTCTTTAATTATAGGTTTTCTGCTTAAAATTTATGAAATAGATGAAATGTGAACAATATAGAACATAAGAGAATACTCACACACTATCCACAAATAAACAAAACATAGAACCTGTGAATCCCAATATGAGAGAAAACACAACTAGAAGGTGAGGGCGCGCTACTTTCTTCTCTTCAAATGCAATTACAAAGAAAGAGACACTCTTTGTGGGATTTTCTTTGAAACTATGGTTTGTATGGATGCTACAAAATCTCTCCTCCTCTGCCATGCTCCCAATTTACCACCCCTAGGTGCTCTGCTCAACTATGGAACAAATACAAGGCTAAAGAATGGAACTCCTCCTTCTAGCGGCCCAGTATTTAACATAGCCTGATGGCCATCTAGGGGTAGGGTTTTGACTTCCTCAATTAGTTATAAGGTTTGGACCTTCTAGAATCTTCTTGAAATTCCACATGTGGCTAGCCTCATATGTTTGAGTAGGGGGGGATGACATGGCATCCACTCGTACCATGGTGGTCAACAAGGTAGGTCAACTTGCAAGAGGGATAACTTTTGCATACAAGCTCTAATTCAAACATGGTTTGTACCATTGGAAAGGTCTCAGAGTGTAGAAATGTTGTCAAGGGTGTATGCATAGTTTTTGGACACCAAAACCCCCAAAAATGTCGGTTAATGCCTCTAAATGGCTTTGGAAGGTTATGGACCCCAATTTTTTAAAATGGGACCTGACACTATAATGGCCCTATGTTAACCCATAGATTTCCATCATTGAAAATCTTGAGGGTTAAGAGCCAATGTGCATTAGTTGGCTGACATTCAGATATTTTCCTAGAGTCTTAGCACTTGTGTGAGCAAGAGGTTGGTTCCCATCAGAAATAGGTACAAGACTAGTATATGGTTGTTTTTTGTTTCAGAGATAGAGATAACACAATTTCACATGGATTTGAGAGAGATTTCTATATATAGCAGGTGACCCTAATTTTTAGGAGACAGTGACCAAAGACTCATTTGACAATTTTGAGCATACAGAGGTGGTCCTTCCATGATACTAAACCCAATGGCATTTTTTTGGGCGACATGCAAGTACTTTCTATTTTTAGTAGGTTGAGATCTAGTCCTTAGATTAGGATTATGGCTGCGCATATTGGTCCTTGAAACATTATGATTCTTTGGGCCCTTTTTTGGGGTGATTTGTCAGTATTTCTATTTTTAGTAGGTAGAGCACCATGGCTTCCATGTCAATTCTGACTGCAGATTTGGAATCCTCATGGAAAAATCAAATCCAATGTGTATGATATCATTGACATGAGAGGACATTCTATTCTTAGCAGTGTCTATTTTTAGACATGTGACACATGGCGAAGTTCTCCTAGTTATCTTGGACGTTTTTTATAGTTTCCTATTTTTAGCAGTTTCTATTTATAACAAGGATTGTCGGCTCCAAAGGTGACAAGTGTCGGCTCCAAAGGTGACAAGTGGCAAGGTCAAATTATGACATGTGGGGGTGATACAGTGTGACATATGGCATATACTTGGCATCATTTAATGGGGAGTGCACTTTCCAAGGTAAAAGGCATTAAAAAGATAATTAATAAAGCAAAAGGGTGTGTGTGGATGAGGTGGCGATCTCATGGAGGTGATTGAGCCAATCAAGGCTAAAATCACTCACCTAACTTTCTCTCATTAGCCATTAACTCACTTTCCATGCAATTAATTCCACTAAAATCCCTTTAATTATCTCTTAGACATTAAATCCCTAAAATTTAGGGCCCATTCCCCCTCATTGGTCAACTCATGCATATCTTATTCATTTTTAGCCCAAGGACATGCATTGGATTCCTAAATTTATCCTCTGTGCAATTCCTTTTCTCCTTAAAGTCAAATCACATTACTTCGTGCTCTTATTACCTCCTTCTTTATTCATGAATGCGCCCTTCACCTCCTCTTTTCCCTCACACGTGTGGCGCTTTTCTCTCGAGTACTCCCTCTTCCTTTTGTGCATGTGCCACCTAGCCTTCATATCTCCTTTTCCCTTGTGCATTCTTCCACTAAAGCGCCTCTCTAAAACCCTCAAACCTCGCACATGGCTCCCTTATTCCCTTTTCCCATTTCCTAAGTGCACCCCTCTCCCTACAAAGTAAGGTGTATCCCTCTTATTTGCACATATCTTATTCCCCCATGCATTGACTATCCTATTTCTCACGTGATTTAACTCCCTCTCCTTCACTCATGCACATACACTCCTCTTGAATCCCTCTTATGCACCCTCATTCATTCACTTGGTAAAGTGCGTCCTCTACACTATATATTGGAGGTCTCTACATGGATTATGGGTCGAATTTTTGCAGCAACAACATATATTATTTTCTTTCTCTTCTCTCCCTCTCTCTAGTCTAGCTACTCTTTCTTGAGCAAGGATAATCATTGTACCGGTTGTGGACTTGTCTATTGTGGCGCAAAAAACCCTTTGGCAAGCGTATAATAAAGAAGTGTTGTGTTTTTTACGAACTTTCCTTCTTGTTGGTATTATGTTCTTACCTTTGCAAATTGATTTTAAGTAGTTCTTTACCATTTATTGTGATATTTATCTATATTTTAAGTGGTTTCTTTTCTTTCTTCTTTCAACTCTCTCATGCATAGTTATCGGATTCACCTTAGAGCACACCATACCCGCACCATAATCTTCTTGAATCATAATCTCAGATTCTTCGATTTTTTTGTTTTTGTTTTTGGGATCAGATCTGTTTTTTGAAATTAGACCCATTTCCGACAAAAGTGGATCCATTTCCGATGACAGAATTGTGGCAAATTTCATATTTAATTAAAATTTCAGCAAATTTATAGCGATAGCTAGTAATTTAGAATAATAATAATAATAATAATAATAAAATATATATATATATATATATATATATATATATATATATATATATATATATATATATATATATATATATATATATATATATATATATATATATATATATATATNGATAGCTAGTAATTTAGAATAATAATAATAATAATAATAATAAAATATATATATATATATATATATATATATATATATATATATATTAAGGTTAGGGTTATGATTCCTTGATTCCTGATTTTTGGACAAGCGTCGCACCCACGCCAGATTCTTCTACCAATTCCGATCGCAACCATAGTTCGTGTAACCTTTCTCGCACGCTAACATTGCAGGATCCCTCCAACCTACTTTAAATTATCTTTTCCTAACGCTTTGGTGGTGTGTTTACATGTTGTCCAAAGCATTTTTGCTGCTATTTTTTGTGTGTGTTTTTTTAATAGAAAATCAGGTGCAAATCAGTAGTTGGTACTTAGGGACTCCCCCCTAAGGTTGACACGCACCAACCCGAATGGAGAGGAGGATTTCCCATGACAATTTGGGGCACTCTCTCCTTGAATTATCCATTTTCTATAACTGATTATACCCATATATCATATCTGATTGGAGGGTAGAAAAGTATGCTAACAAATTGGCATCGTTGTCGGGGAGCATAAGCCTTGGTAACACGACATTCAATGAGTTTTTATTTCATTTCTTTACTTTTTTTTAGCTCAATTGGTGACTCCACGGGATACATGGGTGAGTTCATATGGGAATGCATGTAGATCATCCTGATTAGACCCCACTCAAGGACTATTTCCATCCCTTAGCGAGCCAGAGATCTTGTTCAGAAATAGTTCTTTTATCACTCCCACTGCTAGTCCTACTCTCACAATTGGTTTGGTTATTCTATTATCAGTTCAAGTATATCTTCCATTCACTACTACAACTGTTAGCATTGTGGTAAGTACTTTGACACCTCAAGTATCATCTACTTCTACCCCATCCTCCTCAACTTCTTTAATTGTTCCTAGTTCTAGTGCTTCAATGGTTTCAAGTACTTTAGGTGTTTCAAGCTTTAGCAACATGGTAGGTAGGTTTAATTGTAATGCTTATGCTCCATTAGACATAAGTACAATCGCGAGGCAACCTCACCCTTTTCCTACTACTAACTATGTAAAACATCTTCCAAAGTTTCAGGGGAATAATGCAATTAATGCTCACATAGATAAGTTTTTGAAGGTATGAGATGATGACACAGTTGAACATGAGGACATGGCAATGAATATTTTTTACCTTGACTTTGGAAGGTGAAGCATGTGCATAGTACAAGTTTCTTCCAAACAATTCCATTAACAGATGGAATTCATTCAACACCAAGTTCTTAGAAAGATTTGGAAACAAACAAGATACTTCTCTCTTACTTAGAAACTTTTCAAATATTAACAAGCAAGAGAATGAGACTGTTTTGGAATTTAATACATGTTTTTCTAAATCTTATCATAAAATTCCTACTTTCGTTAGACCCGATGCTAAGTTTCCTTTAATCTCTTATCTAAAGAAATTTGATGGAATTTTGGGTGTGTTGATCAGGCAAAAGGAACCCCAGTCATTGGATGTTACTTTCAACAAGACAATTAAAACATAGAAACGCCTTTCATTAGACTTGAAGGTGCAAGTCCCTCTTACACACTTGCTTGACCCATAGGATAGGAGAACCTCAACCCCCTTGTGCCATATTGGGGTTTCACCTTGTTGACCAATATCTTATCACGTTCATTCATAAAGGAGGTTTTTAAATTGTGAAAAAAAAAGGAGCAGATCGATGTGGGAGATATAGTAGGGTATTCCATTGTACATGAGGAATTGAATGATT
>ML832283.1:48886-68549 GCA_009831015.1 Picea engelmannii | reverse complement strand
TTTATAAAAACTATATAAAATCCTTAGAAATTTGAATATTTTTACAAAAATATAGCCAAACATTTATAGTTGGCATATGAAGGATTAGTAAGATTCGCCAAGGTTTCTACATTTTAAAATAAATTTCCATCCTTAAAATCATCTCTGTTTGAAAATATAGTTATTGAAAGGATTGAAATCTTAATCAAAATAATCATTGAGATGGAAAGAAGTTTGGAAATTCAACATAAATGTGTTGTATATAATTTTTTTAAAGTGGCATTATTAATATAAAATGCAAAGTTTGCAATAAAGTTGAAGTAATCTCTAAAGAAATTTTATCTTGTTTTCCAACTTATTTTCAAAAACAAATTGTAAGAAAAGCAATAACTTGTCATTGATTAAAGAAAATTATTAATGTTTATAGTGAATGAATGCAAGAAAAGTAACTAGTCATGGATTAAAGAAAATTATTAATGTTTGTAGTGAATGAATGTAAGAGAAGTAACTAGTTATTGATTAAAGAAAATTATTAAAGTTTGTAGTGAATGAATAGATTTGTGCTACCACATGCAAAGTGAAGGAAGAGTTGGAATACCACACTACTAAAAGGGGAAAAGAGAAAAGCGAAGATGCTAGTTGGTTTTAGGGCCAAATTGACAAATTTTAGGGCAAAACAAAAGAGGAGGGAAGACGACTATATTAATTAGGATCTTAGGATTGTGTTAGTGTCAACATAGGGACACAAAGGATTAGGGTATTTCACTTGGGTTTCGTAGTTTTATCAATAATTTAGATAAAGAAAGTGATTCAATTGACAAATGTTAATTAACTAGTAATTTCTTTAATGAGCTAGAAACCATAATGTTGAAAATGCAAAGAGAAGAATGGAAGAGCTCAACTAAAATTTGGTTTTGTAGATGATCAAGCTCTTTATGTTGAATAAAAGAGTTGTAACATGCCTCCAAGGGTGATCCATGTCTTGGAATACCCCACACATGCAACTTCAATTTCCTGCATGACAAGACTTGACTCAATCTCGAATACAAATATATAAATATACAATATAATGAATAAATGTTATTATATCTATTGCTAGAAAGATAAATCGATAAAAATGCGAAGTAAAGAGACCCTAGTTCTCTCAATGGGGATTAAATCCCTCTTGCCCTAGTTGTGATAGAACATTCCTTGATGTTGTAGGGTTGAAACACTCAGGTTATGAATGGAACTAAGCCAATGGAGATATCGTGGGATGAATTAACCAAACTTGCAAAGTTGGAGCCAAGATAGTCACAAGAGATCCTTGTAGAGGACTTGCAGGTGACAAGTGCAAGGACATGCAAGAGGTGGAAGGTGTTTGATTGTTAATTCAAGTGTGTGCTTGCAAATTAAATATTTCAAGGAAAAAGAGATTGGAAGAGTTTCAAAGAGACTTTACAAGGAGGAGTTGGATGGTGTAAACAGACAAGGGAGAAACCTTAAGGTGTAGGTGAAAATTGGGATAGTCAAGTCACATAAAACTACCATTCCATGGCTGTTGAAAATGTTGTTGGTTTGGTATAATGTTTCTGTGGGTTTTAAGGCCCATAGTGACTCTCTATTATGTGTGCCACAAGTTCATAGTCACAATACTCTAAGGAAACCCATGGTACACTTCCACCAAGAGCTTATGTAGGTTTAATGAAGTTGGACTAAAATTGACTCCATAAATAGCAAGTTCAAAATAGCCTTGAGATGCTACATACCCGAAATGAGGGAGTGTAAGTGACCATTGACTCAATTAGGTGGGTTACATACCCAACTGGACCCATAAAGCTAGGAAACACCCTAAATGGATACTTCAGGGGTCAAAATGAACCAAACTAGTGACCAAGGAAAGAGACTGGGGGATAATGCACTTAGGGAACCCACCTAAGCACTTGACCATCCTATCTAAGATAATGTAAGAAAAATGTTGACTAAAATCAAATTCTTGACACCTATAATTGTTGGATAATAAATATGACTCCATTATGGACACCCATCATTATTTAATTATAGTAAGATGGAAGACAAGAAGTTATAATATAACTCTTTACAATTCACTATTTTGTTTTTACTATGACCAAGCTTTGTTGATAATTTGTCCTTCAAAATGTAAGTTTTTTTTATGCATATATAAATAAATAAAAGTTTTTTTTTTAACATAAAAAGATAAAATAACCAAGATGTCAAATTTTTATTTTATAATATTGTATTATTTTTACTAGGAAAAATTTATTAGCCACTTTTCCTCATATTGACGATTGTATCTTACAAAAATTTGAAACTTTGTCATATTACTTACATCAATTTTATTTTCCTTTTCCAATATATATATATATATATATATATATATATATATATATATATATATATTCGAATATTTTTAATGAATTATCTTTTTCTTCCCAAAAAAATATTAATTATTATTTAAAATTTCGTGAAAAAGGATAACATCTCAACTTAATCATTTAATTTGAATTCATTTAAGTTAAATCTTTTTAACTTTTTAATAGATAACTTAAAAAAAACAATAAATAACTTATGTTCAAACTTTTTACATTAAATATTTAATTTATACAAACATTCTATAATTCACATAGTCTTAATTTTTACTTTGTGGTTCAAACGTTTTACATTAACTATTTAATTTATGCGAACATTCTATAATGGACCTAGTGTTAATTTTTAATATGTAGAATTTAAAATTTTGTTGAATAATTTTTTTTTGTTATTGGTTATTATTTTTTTGTAAATTTATAAGCAAAATTTTATTAATTTATGAAAATATTATATAGGAAAAAATGCCTTGTTGTTGGCTTATCGCTTGGGGAACCAAACCAAGTGAACCAGACCAGCAACAAAGGAGTAGGGCATTAGTCCATATAAATATTTTAGAGTTTTTCCAAAAATTCTTAAAAACTAGAGAGCCAATATAAGCTTTAGGATAGTTGCAACATGGATTAACAAATCTTTCTCTTCTGTTGTAATACATTAAAAAAAAACTAAGAGGTACCTACAATTCATGGAGTGGGAGGCTCCACTAAAGGGGATTGTCTTCTGGGAGGTGGTCATGACTAGGTTTCACATTGCGAGCAGGGATTGAGACCGCCAGAGTGTTGGTGGAGGAAGGAAGGCGAGAGAGAATTTACTGGTTCAACAGGGGGAGACCGTCGAGTTGCATTTGGATAATATTTTGGGTGTCTTCCCTTGTATGGAAGATCTGTCCCTGTTGAGATCAATTCATGCTTCCGAAATTTCCCTCCCCTTTTCTATTCTCCAAACTTCTTTTATCCATTTCTTTTCCCTCTTCTATACTTACCCGAATTCCCCTTTTCTTTTCGCCCCTCTACTCTCCCTTTCTAATTACTATGCTTAGTCGTTTTTTAAAAAAACGACGGGTTTGCGGGTTCTCACTTCCTATTCCCCATATCATGAGTCCGATCGACTGCCGTATCATCCTATACTTAACCTTTTCTACAGTCGCGAGTTCCCGGGTTGGCGGTTTTCAAACTTTAATATCCCATGTTCCATGATATACATTTTGCACCCAAAAGATCTGTGATCTATATTTTGACCATCAGACTCCCTAAGCTCCTATTATATATCATATTTCATGTATTGAGTTTGATTGATTGCATTACAACACTTAGCCGATTTTGAACCTTTCACAACCGTAGGTTCGTGGGTTCCCGAGTTGGCGGGTTCACAAAAATTCCCAAATCCTAATTGATTTTGTTCATCCCCACCACCTTCGTGCTTTTCCCAATATGAATTTATGTAACATCCCGCTCTTGTGTGCACTGAGCATATTCATTCTTTGAGGACACTTGCGTGCAAGTGATCCGGTTCTATATACGATTGGTTGTTGTGATTATGATTATGAAATATTGTGGATTTGATGATGTTGCATTTACATCGACAGGTGCTATTGACTGAGTTCTCATGACTGTGCAGGACTCTGGATGTTGAGGATGCCGAGGCATCGATGAAATTCCTTGGACTCTAGATCTTCTTAGGGAGTGGACTGTTAGGGTTTGAATGTTGTTGTTGTGACATATGTACATATGATTAGATATTATGATGTTGATTGTTATTGCTGACATGATTCGTTGATGGATGTAGACTGACGATAGCTTGGCGACCAAACTCACATTTGGAGTAAAGGGGTCACGCAAGACAACCAGAGACATTAAGGGAGAGGTGTGGCAACAACCCTGCCACAACCTACTAGCACTCTCGCCGTGGCTCGAACTGTAGGTTAACGATTACCTAGTTCGAGAGACCCGCGATGTCATGAGGGAAGATTGTGACAGTTGCTCATGATGATTCTAAGGGGCGCGCAATAAGCCAGGGTCCTTATTCCTTAGAGGCCCTTAGTCTCCCACAAGATCACCTGATGAAGTATTAACTGCAGGGGTTTGGTGTCTACCAAATTTAGTCAAGAGGCGAGTGGCACCCTTGGAGCACGTAGTGCGTCTTGAAGGGCACGTCATGCAAAGAAAACAGAAAGAGGAGAGTGGCACCCTTGGAGCATGTAGTGCGTCCTGAAGGGCATGTCACGATTTTAACTATGATAAGTTAATAAACCTAGTGCCTAGAAAACTATGCTTCCTTAGGACCTGGTTGGCCTTAAAATAGATGATGGTATGAGTAAAGTTTAATAACTAAAAGTTCCCTTAAAAATTGTCACCCAGTCTAGTGAAATTAAAACCTAGGTCTAAGTAGAACTTGTGGATAAAGAAAAACTAAATAAACATGTAACAAGAAGGGGGGGGGGTAAGAAATTCAAACTTTAATTATTAAAGTAAAAATTATAATGGAGGATTAAATTTATTAAAAAGGTAAATGGTTGTTTTTATCTGCACTTGCTAAATTGATTTTTAGTTAAAAAGGAAAAAAGGGGAAAACTTAAAAGAAATGAAACTTAAAGAAAAGGGGAAACTTAAAGAAAAAGGGGAATGACCAACTTAGTAAGGAATCTAGCCTTTGGGACTTTCTATTTATGAACTCAACTAGGAATTAAGTAAGGAGTAAGTCATTTAAGAATTGTACGGGAACATTGGGACTCCGAGGAGCGTTTTTAGGAATGCTTTTAGGTGGGTGAGGGAAATAGGAAAATTTAATTAATTAATAAATTGGTTTACTGGTGCAACTAGGGGATCAGGTGACATGTGTATGGGGGAGGTTTTTCCTAATTAAATAAATGAAAAAGGAATATAATGAGGGTTTGGGAAACTAATCACTTGAAAACTCTATAAAAAGGATGGTGGATGAAGATTATGGATCACATTTGACTTCTGTAACGTTACACTGCTGAAATTTCATCTTGACTGAACTTTCTCTTGTGGGAGTTGGTATACCCAACTTAGGTAACGAGTGGTAGCTCGACCTTGCGAGGTGAGCTGGGAGCTAGCATTCTTATTATGTGTGTGGCCCCTTTTCAGCTTGGGGGGCTCAAGGGGAAGAAGAGTACCCATATCATTGGCTGGGAGGTACCAGAGATGTCACATCGGTTGGCAAGCAGGAGATGGATGGAGTGTGTGCGGGACAACGAATTCAGAGAATTCAAATTTGGCTACGGTACACATGTGTATATTCATATTGAATGGTAGTTAAATTCCCTGTATATGCATCTCTCTAACGTCGAAGCACGTGTGCGTCACTGTGTTAAAAATTTAGTTAATTTTTTGTCCTGGCAATTTATGCTTGTGCAATTTGGTTGAAGGGTAGTTAAATTATGTTCATGCACTTTCAGTTAAGGTACTTCTATTGTGTTAAGGTTTATGTTTTATTCAACATAATACTATCTAGAGATTTCATTTTTTTCCTTCAGCGAATTTGTCTTGAAGAGCCTAGCGTTTTATGATCAGAGAATTCAAAGTTATCCCAGCCTTATGCTCACTGTACTTTTGATTTGATTTCCAATGGAGAACCCAAACCTTGAATGTAAATGAATTCTATGTGTTTTTCATTTTTTTTAATGTAAGGAGAAATTGTGTTTTTATTTTTTGTTCCTTATCCTTTAAGTTATTAGTTTGTGCCTAAGCAGTCGGCTAGGAGCCGAATTGACTGTCTTTCACTCCGAGGTTAAAGATTTAGATTCAAATCCCTGCTTCCCTGTGCATGGATAATAAGTGTAGGATAATTTCTATGCCCAGCAAGGAATTCTCTCCCGGGTGTTTATTCCCTCCTCAAACTCTACGATTGTTATGATTTATTCTATTAAAACTTGTTTTTCTTTGTAACCCCTCCTGTCAGTAGCGATTTACAGTAATTTTGTTGAGTGAAATATTGTGATGTTGTTGAGCGATTTTCAGTGTTTTTGTTGAGCATTTGTTGAGTGATTACTGTTATTTTTGAGTGAATGGCTGAGCGATGGTGGATAGATCGCATTCACAAGAATGTTTTTCATTACTGTTTACATGATATTTCACAGCTACAATATTAATTTTGCATTACCATTTATTGTGAATTGTTTCTCTCTGGTTTATTTGGAATTGTTTCTCTCTGGTTTATTTGGAATTGTTTCTCTCTGGTTTATTTGAATTGTTTCTCTCCGGTTTATATTTATAAGCTAAATATATAATTTTGATGGGTTATTTGACTGAACCCAATCGTTGAATGAGTCTCTCGATTCCCAGGTCAATATTCAACAAACATCTTGTAATTTCCTCGAAGAAAAAGAAAGCAATATTAAGATCTGTATGCACCTAGTATCCTACAGGGAATAGCGGGATTAAAATTGCCTCTTTATTAGAAAAATAATTTTAGATTTAGACTGAGAACTACTTACAAGTTACAATTGATAATAACATCGTTTAGTTTAACGTTGGCTAATTATATATCATATCTCATAGACTCATACATGTAAAAATTTAGTTTAAACACTTGTGTGATTATCATATTGATAAAACGTATTGCACAAAAATTACGAACATGGCGTCATGGGTACCTTTCTTCATACCCACGTATTCAATGGATATATATAAAAAAAACACTCTTGAAATTCATCCACTAGTAAAATCTGTATAAAAGGGGCTGTCTGACAAATCATTGCTATGCTTTACATATTCCGTATGACAAATCGTTGCTATGTTTTACATATTCCGTATGACAAATAGTTGGTATTCTTTACATATTACGTGTTGGCAAATTGTTGATATTCTTCATATATTCCTTATATATACATTCTTTATATATTCTGTATGAAAATTCTGTAGTAAATATTCTTTATATATTCAAATTCTAATTAAATAATAAATATACAAAATTCTTGAAAAGGGTACAACAACTCGCCCATATTATCCAACCGTTTACTACAAGAATAAAACCAATGAGAACGTTTGCCTTGTTTTCACTATTCCTTCGATTGTTCCCATCCATTGACAATGTTGAGTTGTCAGAGAAACGATTTTATTATCCAGCTATTGACAATGCCGAGTTTGTTAGAGGACTGGTAGGAACGAATTAAATATTTGTGTATTAATTGCAATGGTAATAGATTAATTGTTGCAATGGTAATAGATTAATTGCTTAATAAATTAATCGTTGCAAGGGTAATAGATTAATTCCTTAATTGCAATGGTAATAGATTAAATGCTTAATTACAATGGTAGTAGATTAATTAATTGCAATGGTAATAGATTGATTAATTGCAATGGTAATAGTTCATTCATTTGCACTTAGTCATAATGATTTAACAACTAATGGTTTATGGTTTATTGTGTAATAGTTTAATGGCTTGCATAAGATTAATGGTTGAGGGTTTGATAGTTTTATTAGCTAAATTGATTAATAGTTTAACAGTTAATTGGTTACTATGTGCCTTGTGCCTTAAGTTGAATTGTAAATGGTGGTTGGTCATAGTTGTTACACCACATATGATTGCCTTGTAGGAAAACAAGAAATCCTTCGGTTAGATGTGCAAATTAAATTTGAATGCTGTCACCTTACATCTTGTTGACTTGTTGATTAGGTGCTTGGGTATAGTCTTTGTGTATTATTGATAGTTAATTTGGTCTCCTAGCGCATGAGAGTTTTCTTGGGTTAAAGGTTTAGATATGTTATGGTGCGCCATGGTTACTATCATGCCTATCGCCATGTGACGACATGATTCCTGACAAGGGGATCATTGCACACCCTGATTGATATATGCGAATGATAACCTGGCCAGAGTCTTGTACTTCCCGACGTGGACGTATTTTTCATTGTAATTGATGTTGGTATTTGTGTCTTGGAGGTCCTAACCTTGTAGGTTAGGACAGATGGATAGTCATTTTTATTTTTCGTTTGTTGATTATCGCATGTTTTGTCCAGTTGCATGATGTGCTAGTATGCTGGGTCATTGTGGTCTGTTGTCGGAATTGCATGCATTGTGTTCATCGTCAAGTTGGGTTGATTAATTATTGTCATTGTTACTTTCCTGCTTAAAAAAAAAATATGTGCGTACACTTTGTGTCGCATGTAGTCGTAATGACTGGGCTTGCTACATATGGTATTAAAGCGGGCTCGACCCATGACATGGGATTACTATGACTGCAATTGATTAGATGTTTGATTATAAAGTTGCTAATTAAATTGATTTGTATTCGTGCAGGTAATCATGGTTAGAGGATGCCATGGGGGCAGACTATGGGGTGCTAGGGGAGGATGCGTGACACCCCCAGTAGCATCCACGCCCGAGGGGTCTAACCTCTAGGGAGACAAACAGGTTGTCGGGAAAGAATAAGTTGTTGTGGGTGATGTGGTTGGACTGATGAGGTCCTTTCAGAGGATGTCTAAGGAACTAATCAGTCATTTGGATAGAGGTGAGGCCAGGGCATCAACACCTCCTGAGGATCCCCCACACACTCTGTTCGGTACTAGTAGCATTCACAGGGAACTTGAGAAGCTCAAATTTTCCAAGTTCTTTGGTGCCCCAAACGGTCCAGTCGTCGAGGCATGGTTGGAGAATATGGCGATGTGCTTTGCACTTTGCAAATATACCTCCAACATGAAGGTCCGCATGGCGATCTTTCAACTGAAGGGGAGTGCTCCTCTATGGTGGAAGACACTCCTACTGCAATTGAACATGAAAGTCGAAGACGTGTCTTGGGAACTATTCAAGGAATGGTTCTGGGAGAGGTATCTTTCTGAGGAATTCATTGAGCGTTAGCTCAATGAGTTCAACGCCTTGCGACAGGACGGTCGTACAGTGCTTGAGTACGAGGCCCATTTCATGGAGCTACTTTGGTATGCTCTCCACTTGAATATCGAGAAACTTAAGGTTAACAGGTTTGTGTTTGGCCTTAATGTCAGCATTCGTGCAAAGGTTAGGATTTTGATGCCTCAAACCTTGCATGATGTTGTCCAGAAGGCCCTAATAGCAGAGGAGGAGCTTATCAATGGGGGTCAGAGAAGGACTCCAGCAAGACCAGCAGGACAGGTGTCATCTGGTGCGTAGCAGCATCAGACACCAGCTAGACATTCACCAGGATATCGAGGCTTCCGGAGAGGACCCACTTTCACTACACCTCAGCAACCAACGCCTCAACAGTGGACTCCTTACCGAGGACCAAAACACCAGAAACAACGTCGACCACAACAATAGCAGTTTAGGACTATTCAGTAGAACATACCAGGGTTCCAGGTCAGTGGGCCGTCAGTTTCTACTTCGGGTACCAGGATTATTGGACCAAAGAAAGGGTGTTGGACATGTGGAGAGCCACATTACTAGTGTGACTGCCAAGTGGAGAGGACCAGAGCATTTGGATTAGCCGAATACACTACCGTGGGGGATTTGCGTAAGGCCCATCAGATTCATGCAGTGGTGAATAATTGCCGGGCAAAGCACCAGTCAACTGTGCTCGAGACGTCAGGTACCGTTGCTGACCAGACCCTTATTATTTTGATAGATCCAGGTGCTACAGAGATTTTTATCTTTGGTGAAACACTAAAAATAATTAAGGTAAAGGCAATCGAACAGAATAAGTTTATCTTTGTAGAAATGGCTTCGAGAGCCAAACAAAAGGTTGGTGGAAAGGTTACGGGCTGTAGCCTTAACCTGGGAGAGTTTGTCACTAGGTCCAACCTGTGTGTCACAACCTTAGAGTCTTATGATGTCATGATCAATATGGATTGGGTGGAATCGCAAGATGCGATACTTGACTGTAAGATGAAACGATTGAGCTTGGTCGATGACAAGGGACAAAGACGCGTGATTTTTAGTTGAAACCATGGATTCTCCCTAAGGTTCATCTCTTCCTTCCAGCTATAGAAGAGAATGCGCAAGGGATGTAATATTTATGTGATCCTTGCATTAAATGATAAGGGAGTAGCAGAAGGTCTAGAACACCTTCCGGTCGTGAGAGAGTTTGCGTATGTATTCCCTAAGGAGTTACTTAGGATGTCGTCGGAGAGGGAGTTGGAATTTACCATTGACCTAAAACCGGGAACTAAACCGATAGAAATAACTCCTTATTGCATGTCGACCCCAGAGTTACAGAAGTTGAAAATGAAGCTGAAGGATTTGTTGGACCTAGGACTTATACGTCCAAGTGTGTCACCATGAGGTGCACCTATTATTTTCATATGAAAGAAGGATGGGTAGTGGAGACTCTGCATTGACTATCGTCAATTGAACAAGGCAACGATCAAGAATCGATATCCATTGCCAAGGATTGATGATTTGTTGGATTAGATGAAAGGCGCGACAGTATTTTCAAACATCGACTTGAGATCAGGGTATCACCAGTTATGGATCAAGGAGGATGACATCCCTAAGACCACCTTTAAGACAAGGTTTGGACCTTACGAGTTTACTGTTTTACCTTTTGGACTGACAAACGCCCCTAGGGTATTTATGAGCTTGATGAATGGGGTGTTCCGCGAATACATGGACAAGTTTGTCCAAGTATTCATTAAGGATATCTTGATATATTCTCAGACGATAGAGGAGCATGATGAGCACTTGCGCTTGGTGCTACAATGTCTATGAGAGAACAAATTGTTTGGGAAATTGTCTAAATGCTCGTTTTATCAATTGAAGATTCATTACTTAGGGCATGTCATCTCCGACGAAGGTATCACTGTGGATCCAACAAAGGTCGAGGCTATTATGGAATGGCCTGTGTCGACGAATGTCCGAGAAGTGTGTAGCTTCATGGGTTTAGTGGGATACTATTGACAGTTCGTTGAGGGTTTTTTGAAGATAGAAAATACGATTACGAAATTGTAGAAGAAGAACAAGAAGTTTGTTTGGACCGAGAAATGAGCGGAGGCATTTCGGAGGCTCAAGGAGTTGTTGACGACAACACCGATACTAAAGGTCCCTGACATGGACACAGACTTCTTGGTATGCACTGATGCATCCAAGGAAGTCTTAGACGGAGTCTTGATGCAATATGATTGAGTGATCGCTTACATCTCGAGAAAGTTGAGAAGGCATTAGAAGAACTATGTGACACACGATTTGGAGTTGTTAGCCATTGTTTATGCCTTGAGAGTTTGGAAACACTACCTTGTTGGACAAAAATTTGAACTAAAAATAGACCATTGTGGTCTAAAACACATCTTTACGCAAAGCGACTTGAACGCGTGACAACGACGTTGGTCGAAATTTCTTCGCAAGTACGATTTAGAGATTACTTACATAAAAGGAATAGTGAACAGAGTGGCGGATGTGTTGATTTGGAGACCACACATATTTTCAGTGATGCCTCTTCAGATGAATCTACGTGAAAAGATCCTAACTTTATAGCATGACAATGACTGGTACAAAGAGGTCAAGGATTTTATCGGACAAAACACAATGATGGTACCAAAATTTGATGGATTTATTGTGGACAATGACGGATTATTGAGATTTAAAAGTCAAATTTACGTACCACCCAATGACGAGTTGAGGATTTTGATCCTAAAGGAGGATCATAGAGCAGTGTACATGGCTCATCCTGGAGTCACAAAGATGAGGGAAGACCTTAAACCCTTATTCTTATGGAAAGGAATGAAGGCAGACATATTCAACTACGTGGAAAAATGTCTAGAATCTCAACAGATGAAGGTTGAACATAGAAATCCGACAGGATTACTACAACCACACACTATTCCAGAATCGAAATTGGAGGTCATTTCGATGGATTTCATTGTTGGATTGCCACTGACAACAAGGAAACATGACTTGATTTTTGTGGTAGTCGACACTCTGATGAAGAGTGCTCATTTTATTCTTGTGCGTACGACGTATCAGGCACCTGACATAGCTAGAGTTTTCATCAGTGAGATTGTGAGGCTACATGACATGCCTAAGAGGATTATATCCAATAGAGGATCGATGTTTACAAGACGATTTTGGACTAGTTTCTAAGAGGCCTTAGGAACCCAAGTTAACTTTAGTACTGTGTATCACCCGGAAACAGATGGGAAGACCGAAAGAACAAACCAAATCTTGGAGGATATGTTGTGTATGTACGTTATGGACCAACAAAAGAGTTGGGAAGAGTTCTTGCTGCTGGTAGAGTTTGCATACAACAACAATTATCAAAGCACCATTAATATGGCGCCTTTTGAGTTTCTTTACGGGCGACCATATCGGACACCTTTGAGTTGGGATCGACTTGAGGAGAGGGTCCTGGTGGGACCAGAAGAAATACAAGAAATGGAATATCAAATGCAAACAATAAGACAAAGAATCAAGGAAACACATGATCGATAGAAGAGTTATGTCGATGCGGATTGTGTCGATTGTAGTTATGAAGTTGGCGATCGAGTCTTCTTACAGGTGAAACTGCATAAGAGTTTGATCAAGTTTGGAAAGGGTGCTAAACTCTCTCATAGGTTTGTGGGACATTTAGAGATTGTGGAAAGGAAGGGACTCGTGGCCTATCGACTAGCCTTGCCTGATTCTTTAAGGCGTATGCACAATGTTTTTCATGTATCTGTTTTGAGACATTATGTTAGTGATCCTACATACATTATTGACATGAGTTCCTTGCGGGTATCGGATGAGGGTGCACTCACGAAGGAGCCAATTCACATCCTGTACCATTGCATTTGATAACTACGACGTCGAACAATATATCAGGTCAAGGTCCAGTCGGACAACTATAGTCCGCACTAGATAACCTGGGAGGACGCATATGATATGCGCCAGTAGTTTCCATTTTTGTTTGATAGCTAGACATATGATATTGTGATACACTTTATTTCGACACTTACATACTTGTTATAACCCTAAATTGCACCACACATGCTTACCTGGCATCAGGCCAACTCATATCCCTTCATTACCAAAACATCTACTGAACAACCTCTGTGAAAATCCTCTTGGGTCAAGGCCCACGCGCCCTAACCCATTAATGCGCACGTGTGCATGCTGGTAGGCCCACTACAACCCACATGTACCTAACAAAACACAAAAATAGGAAAGTTGTTGACGGGACAAAAAGCTATGGGTCAGTTAACTGAAACTCTCGGCCATGCATGGCCGAGAGTTCGTCCAAAACCCTAGCTCCTTCTAGCCTATAAAAGAAGGGGTAGGGGTACCATTTGGAAGAGGAAGAATATAGCGAAGAAACTCTTCCCATTTTCCGAATCCATTGTCCCAACCCTTTAGCCTTTCCTCAAGCCAAAGGAGAATTAACGCAAAGTAGTTGGAGGACAAAAGAGGAGGAGCCTAGGATCAGGATCAAGGAGCAGTGGCCGGTCTCGAATTTGATTGTAAGTTGATTCATTTTCAAAATAATAAAAGAATACTTTTCCCGTCCCAATGTATGAGTTATCTATGATTTGTTTAATTTATGCTTAATTTCTAACCCTCAAGTAGAAAAGTAGCATGCATGCATAGTTGTTTGTCTTGATTGCAGGTTATCTTTGGAAGGAGCAGCGCAAGCAAGCAGTCAAGAGAGCAACGAAGGATCTACACCAGACATCAGCAACAAGGTTAGTAATTCATTTCCATGTATGTATTGTGAAAGAGGGGTTTAAGTTTTGGGGTTGTAGGTTAAAAAGTAATTTCTTTACGGTCAAAATCTGCATGCAAGTCTGACCCTAGTTTGCTAGTCCGTAGGGTATTTTTCCCAACAACAATACTGTTAAAGTTCAGGACGAAGTTTAAAACAAGAGGGAGTGTATGTAAAATCCCGCTTTTCCGTGCACTAAGCAGACTCATTCTTTGAGGACACTTGCGTGCAAGTGATCCGGTTCTATATTCGATTGGTTGTTGTGATTATGATTATGAGATATTGTGGATTTGATTATATGTTATTTTTTTGCATTTACATCGACATGTGCTATTGAATGAGTTATCCTGAGTTTGTAGGACTCTATACGTTGAGGATGTCGAGGCATCGATGAAACTCCTTGGACTTTGGATCAAGTCAGGGAGAGGATTGCTAGGGTTTGAATGTTGTTGTTACGACATATGTACATAAGATTAGATATTATGATGTTGATTTTTATTGCTGACATGATTCGTTGATGGATGTAGGCTGACGATATCTTGCCAGCCAGATTCACATTTGGAGTAAAGGGGTCACGGATGAAAACCAGAGACATTGAGGGAGAGGTGTGGCAGCAACCCTGCCATAGCCTACTAGCACTCCCGCCGTGGCTCGAACTGTAGGTTAACGATTACTTATTTCAAGAGACCCACGATGTTGTGAGGGCAGACTGTGATAGTCGCTCATGATGATTCTAAGGGGCAGGCAAGAAGGTAGGGTCCTTATTCCTTAGAGGCCCTTAGTCTCCCACAAGATCACCTACTAGAGTATTGACTCCAGGGGTTTGACGTCTACCAAATTCAGTCAAGAGGCAAGTGGCACCCTTGGAGCATGTAGTGCGTCTTGAAGGGCACGTCGCACAAGGAAAAAAAGAGAGGCAAGTGGCACCCTTGGAGCACATAGTGAGTTCTGAAGGGCACGTCGAAATTTTAACTATGATAAGTTAATAAACCTAGTGCCTAGAAAACTATGCCTCCTTAGGACTTGGTCAGCCTTAAAATAGATGATGGTATGAGTAAAGTTTAATAACTAAAAGTTCCCTTAAAAATTGTCCCATGACCTAGTGAAATTAAAACCTAGGTGTAAGTAGAACTTGTGGATAAAGAAAAACTAAATAAACATGTAACAAGAAGGGGGAGTAAGAAATTCAAACTTTAATTATTAAAGTAAAAATTATAATGGAGGATTAAATTTATTAAAAGGGTAAATGATTGTTTTTATATACACTTTCTAAATTGATTTTTAGTTAAAAAGGAAAAAGAGGGAAACTTAAAAGAAAAAGAAACTTAAAGAAAAGGGGAAACTTAAAGAAAAAGGGGAATGTCCAACTTAATAAGGAATCTAGCCTTTGGGACTTTCTATTTATGAAATCAACTAGGAATTAAGTAAGAAATAAGTCATTTAAGAATTGTACGGGAATATTGGGACTCCAAGGAGCGTTTTTAGGAACACTTATAGGTGGGTGAGAGAAATATGAAAATTTAATTAATTAATAAATTGATTTTGTGGTGCAACTAGGGGATTGGACGACATGTGTGCGGGGGAGGTTTTTCCTAATTAAATAAATGAAAAAGGAATATAATGAGGGTTTGAGAAACTAATCACTTGAAAAATCTATAAAAAGGATGGCTAAGGAGGATTATGGATCACATCTGGGTTGCATAACGTTACGCTGCTGAAATTTCATCTTGACTGAACTTTCTCTTGTGGGAGTTGGAATACCCAGCTTGGGTAACGAGTGGAAGCTTGACCTTGCGAGGCGAGCTGGGAGCTAGCATTATTATTGTGTGTGTGGCCCTTTTTCGGCTCGGGGGGCTCAAGGGGAAGAAGAGTACCCCTAGCGTTGGCTGGGAGGTACCAGAGATGTCACATCAATTGACAAGCAGGAGATGAAGGAAGCGTGCGCCTTCGGAGAATTCACATTTGGCTATGGTACACATGTGTATATTCGTATTGAATGGTAGTTAAATTCCATGTATATGCATCTCTTTAACGTCGAAACACACGTGCGTCACTATGTTAAAACTTTAGTTAATTTTTTGTCCTAGAAATTTACGCTTGTGAAATTTGGTTGCAGGGTAGTTAAATTGTGTTCTTGCACCTTCAGTTAAGGTACTTCTATTGTGTTAAGGTTTATGTTTTATTAAACGTAATACTATCCAAAGATTTCATTTTTTTCCTTCAGCGAATTTTTCTTGAAGAGCCCAACGTTTTATGATCAGAGAATTCAAAGTTATCCCAGCCTTATGCTCACTGTACTTTTGATTTGATTTCCAATGGCGAACCCAAACTCTGAATGTAAATGACTTCTATGCATTTTTTATTGTTTTTAATACAAGGAGAAATTTTGTTTTTATTTTCTGTTCCTTATCATTTAAGTTATTAGTTCATGCCTGAGCAGTTGGTTGGGAGCCAAATTGACTGTCTTTCACTCCGGTGTTAAAGATTTAGATTCAAATGCCCTGCTTTCCTGTGCATAGATAATAAGTGTAGGATAATTTCTCTTCCCAACAAGGAATTCTCTCCTGGGCATTTATTCCCTCAGCCTCTGCGATTGTTATGATTTATTCTCTTAAAACTCGTTTTTCTTTGTAACCCCTCCCATCGGTAGCGATTTATAGTAATTTTGTTGAGTGAATTACTGTGATGTTGTTTAGCGATTTTCAGTGTTTTTGTTTAGCAATTGTTGAGCGATTACTGTTATTTTTGAGTGAATGGCTGAGCTATGGAGGATATATCGCATTCACAGGAATGTTTTTCATTACCATTTACATGATATTTCATAGCTACAGTATTAATTTTGCATTACTATTTACTGTTAATTGTTTCTCTCTGGTTTATTTGGAATTGTTTCTATCTGGTTTATTTGAATCGTTTCTCTCCAGTTTATATTTATAAGCTAAATATATAATTTTGATGGCTTATTTGACTAAAGCCAATCGTTGAATGAGTCTCTTGATCCCCAAGTCAATATTTAACAAACGTCTTGTAATTTCCTCGAAGATAAACAAAGACATATTAAGATCCGTATGCACCTAGTATCCTGCATCGAATAGTGGGATCAAAATTGCTTCTTTATTAGAAAAATAATTTTAGATTTAGACTGAGAACTACTTACAAGTTACAACTGATACTAACATCGTTTATTTTAACGTTGGCTAAGTCTATATCGTAACTCATAGACTCATACATGTAAAAATTTAGTTTAAACACCCGTGTGATTATCATATTGATAAAACGTACTACACATAAATTACGAACATGGCGTCATGGGTACCTTTCTTCATACCCACGTATTCAATGGATATATATAAAAAAAAAACTCTTGAAATTCGTCCACCAGAATTTCTGTATAAAAGGGTTTGTTTGACAAATCGTTGCTATGCTTTACATATTCCGTATGACAAATCGTTGTTATGCTTTACATATTCTGTATGACAAATTGGTGGTATTCTTTACATATTCTTTGTTGGAAAATTGTTGATATTCTTCATATATTCCTTATATATACATTCTTTGTATATTCTGTATGAAAATTCTGCAGTAAATATTCTTTATATATTCAAATTCTAATTAAATAATAAATATACAAAATTCTTGAAAAGGGTATGACAACTCACTTAGATTATCCAACTATTTACTACAAGAATAAAACCAATGAGAACGTTTGCCTTGCTATAACTATTCCTTTGATTGTTTCCAACCATTGACAATACTGAATTCTCAGCGAAATGATTTTATTATCCAACTATTGACAACGCTGAGTTTGTCAGAGGACTGGCAGGAACAAATTAAATATTCATGTATTAATTGCAATGGTAATAGATTAATTGCTGCAATGGTAATAGATTGATTTCTTAATAGATTAATCATTGCAAGGGTAATAACTGCAATGGTAATAGATTAATTGCTTAATTGCAATGGTAATAGATTAAATTCTTAATTACAATGGTAATAGATTAATTGATTAATTGCAATGGTAATAGATTAATTAATTGCAATGGTAATAGATTAATTGTTGCAATGGTAATAGATTAATTGATTAATTGCAATGGTAATAGTTCACTCATTTGCACTTAGTCATAATGATTTAATAACTAATGGTTTATGGTTTATTGTGTAATAGTTTAATGGATTGCGCAAGATTAATGGTTGAGGGTTTAAAAGTTTTAATAGCTAAATTGATTATTAGTTTAACAATTAATTGGTTACTATGTGCCTCGTGCCTTAAGTTGAATTGTAAATGGTGGTTGGTCATAGTTGTTACACCACATATGATTGCCTTGTAGGAAAACAATAAATCATTCGGTTAGATGTGCAAATTAAATTTGAATGTTGTCACCTTGCGTCTTGTTGACTTGTTGATTGGGTGCTTGGGTATAGTCTTCGTGTATTATTGACAGTTAATTCTGTCTCCTAGCACATGGGATTTTTCTTGGGTTAAAGTTATAAATATGTTATGTTGCGCCATGGTTACTATCATGCCTATTGCCATGTGATGACATGATTCCTGACGAGGGGATCATTGTGCGCCCTGATTGAAAGATGTGAATGATAACCTGGCCAGAGTCTTGTGCTTCCTGATGTGGGTGTATTGTTCATTGTAATTGATGTTGGTACTTGTGTCCTGGAGGTCCTAACTTTGCAGGGTAGGAGGGGTGGGTAGTCGCTTTTATTTTTCATCTGTTTATTATCACATGTTTCGTCCAGTTGCATGATCTGCTAGTATGTTGGGTCGTTGTGGTCTGTTGCCAGAATTGTGTGTGTTGTGTTCGTCATCAAGTTGGGTTGATTAATTGTTTTCATTGTTACTTTCCTTCTTAATATATATATATATATATATATATATATATATATATATATATATATATTCTTTGTGTCTCATGTAGTCGTAACAACTGGGATCATTACAATTTAGCATGATTTAATGTTAATAACTCATCATGCATGTCTCGTAAAGATCATCATTAATAAGTGGGGGGCTCGAAGATATTTCTTATTAAACCACATTAAAACATGATTTGCAGAAGATTATATTATATCTCTCAAGCGCTCATTTCGAATATTATCTAGATTAAAAGAACACTCTCGTCAACTTATGGCAGCAACAACTCAACAATAGTTCTGCAGAGATACTTTGAACATTTTTTGACACGAGGACCATCAATTTTAGTGGTCTAGAGCTTATTCTTACTATTCATCCCCTTATGCTTAGAAGGAAGTAATTTGGACATCTGGAATTGCTCGTTCAGGCTGTGTTCCTGAGGTTTTTGACTACAAGTGGTTTCCTAGTGCACTGAGAAACATATACCAAGTCAGTGTATTATTCAACTTCAAGACCATTCTCCCATCTCTCTTTCACCTCAAGTGTTCTGTAAAATGCTAAAACTCCCAGAGCCAACACTCACCTGCAAAGGTGAATATTGCAGGGACTTCTTGAAAAAGCATGACAATTGATTTTATTGAATTATGGTCCTAGAGCATTGTTGGCCAAACAATGCAATTAAATCTTCAGCGTACTTGGTATAATTTTTTTCCGTACATATTGAGAGCGCTCATGACTCATTGGTACAAGTCCCAACATATCTCATAATTTTGGAGTTCATTCCACAAATCAAATCAACGCTTGAATGGCTCCATTGGAGATGTGCCTACACATAATATGCCCCTTTCTTTCAAGT
>ML832283.1:4251-15341 GCA_009831015.1 Picea engelmannii | reverse complement strand
CAGCATCTGCATCCTCGAACCATGTAGCTGCTTCGTGTTTCGGCATATGCATCCTCAGACTGTGTAGCAGCTCCGTGTTTCAGCATGTGCGTTCTCGGATTGTGTAGCAGCTTCCGTGTTCAGCATGGACTGTGTAGCAGCTTTCGTGTTTCAGCATCAATTCAACAGCGCCTTTGGATAGTTCTGTGTTTCAGCATCGGCCTTGAATACTATTCTGCAAATATGGACACTTATGCACTTCTAATCAATGGTTAGGTCAAAAAGTAATGTAAAGTATTATGCAAAACAGATTAAGCATATAATAATGAGAAAGGACGTTGTGTACCTTGGGATGATCAGGTGAAATGATAGTATAAGTTAAAATACAGGTGATGAAGGGTATAATAATGGCAAAAAGTATGGGCAAAAAGGGTACAATATGTGGTCCTAACACACATCATGCTAGATATTATCATGCTAGTACAACTTAGATATTATGCAGAGCATCATGCTAGTACAACTTATATATGATAATACAAATTAGAGATGATGCAGTGGAGAGGATGATTCTTGGAGCCATTGAGGACATTCAACATATGTTGGGATAATCATTCTTCTAGGACATATGTCCGGATTAGAAGAATGGTCCTTGTATCACTCTATTGAGTGAGTGACTTATTCAACATCATGCACGGTTACTCAGATGGAGTATGTCCTTGAGAGATGATGCAGTTGATTCTATCAGATGATACTGATAGTGGTGATGTTGCTTGTGAGTTGATATGCGTGATCATGAGATAGCTTGTGTGGCTATGACGGTGCTACTTGTTAATACCACCATAGCTAGGAGGGAGTGTTGATATTATGGTAGTTGCGGGAGGTATTAAACTCCATGTGTAACCTTTGGCTAGAAAAAAATATTTTGGAAGCAAGAGAAACCTTAAACAGATGTGTAGAAACCATAGAAGACAAGTCGACTCAGTAAAATAATTAATATTAAAGTATTAGATTCTAAAAGGACAAGTCAGACCAAACAAGTGACGATGACAACTACAAATAAGAGATGATCTAGCTTATTTGTACACACTCACTTCACACACTCTCTCAGTCAAGTCTAGCGCAAGTTTGGAGTTGCAGCTGGAAGGATGGAAGGTGGATATTCTAGGATGGTTCTTGGTCTCTCTCTCTCTAGCACCATCTATCCTAAGATGTGCACCCTACCTTCTAGTATCTCTTGGTGGTGTTCTTGGTGATATATCTTGGTGGTATTCTTGGTAAGTGCAACTGCAACTGCTGCAGCTGAGTATTTTTCTTGTTCTGTGGCTTTGGGGATTTTTGTTTGGTGAGCTATATTTGGAGAAATATGCTCTATCTTGGTTATATGTTGGTTCTAGTGTTGCTTCCGGAATCATTCTATCTAGAAAATGTTATGGTGATCGAGGGTGGTTTCATTCCTATGCGAGTTTCCAGTGAGAGAACTTGATGGGATTGGGGGTAGTCTGACCACAGAGGTACCGAGGGAGAAAAAACATGATGAAAAGGTGATGAGGTTGGTGGGGAGGCATTGTGGTCAGAAGAAAAGGGGAGAAAATGGGGAGGAATGGTCGACGACGTCCATGTCCTTTCCCTGGCGAGGGGATCTACGATATAGTCAACGAGATCCTACAACATGACTATTGAGGAGAGGTCCATTTTATGGAAACCCAAGATCACAAGACTAGTGTGAGATAGAAGTACACAATTGCAGGGAGGCGATGGAAATCGCAAACCCCGCCATCATTTTTTATTTATTTTTATGAAATATATTGATGATGTGTTTTATAAGTTCATAGTTTTTAAAATCATTTTTTATAATAGAATAATAATAAATCAATTTAAAAAAAAAATAGTAAATAACGATATATAGAAAGGATATATTGAAAAAACTAATTTATTGTAAGTTTCACACTTGATCCTCAAGAATTCTAGTACTCAACTGTTTTTGGAAGTAGAGGGTACATAGAAAGTACAAATATGTGGAGAGGAAAAATATAGAATTCACCTTCCATTAGCTTGGATTGATTGAAGGAAAATAATGTGATGTGGGGGAGATGTTTTAAGATCATATATTGTGAAAGTAATTGGAGAATGTAAGGTTGCAAATAAATATGGTTTGAAGTTTAATTATGAAAAATGCATGATGGTGTATTAGCCTTTGTGGCTAACCAATCTATTTGAAAATATAGTTATTGAAAACATTGAAATCTTAATCAAAAGAATCGTTGAGTTGGAAAGAAGTTTGAAAATTTAACATAAACATATTGTATATATTTTTTCTCGAAGGTGGTATTATTAATTTAAAACCCAAAGTTTGCAATGAAGTTGAAGCAAACTCTAAAGAATTATTTATGTTGTTGTTCAACCTCTTACCAAAAACAAACTATAAGAAAAGTAACTTGTCATTGATTAAACAAAACTATTAACATTTGTAGTGAGTGAATGGATTTGTGCTACCACATGCAATGTCAAGGAAGAGTTGCAAAATAACACTACTAAAATGGGAAAATAGAAAAGTGGAGTTGCCACTTGGTTTTAAGGCCAAACCAATAAATCTTAGGGAAAAACAAAAGAGGAGGGAAAGCCACTTGATTAATCAAGATCCTATGATTTTGTTAATGACAACGTATGGATGTAGATGATTAGGGTACTTCACTTGGGTTTCATATTTCTATCAATAATTTATTAAAAGAAAGTGAGTCACTTGATAAATCTTAATTAACTAGTAGTTCCTTTAATGAGCTAGAAACCGTAATGTTGGAAATGCAAAGAGAAGAATGGAAGAGCTCACCTAGAATTTTATTTTGTAGATGATAAAGTTATTTATGTTGAAAAGAAGAGTTGAAAAAATCCTCCAAGAGTGATACGTGTCTTGAAAGACCCCACACATGAAAATTCAATTTCCTGCAAGACAAGACTTGACTCAATCTCCAATACAAATATATAAATATGCAATATAATCAATAAACACCAAATCTATTGTTACAAATATAAATCAATAAAAATGCAGAGTAAAGAGACCCTAGTGCCCTCAGTGGGGATTAAATTCCTCTTTCCCTAGTTGTGAAAGAAACTTCCTTGATGTTGTAGGGTTGTGGCACTCAAGGTATGAGTGGAACTAAGCCAATGAATATATCCTAGGATGAATTAATTGAACTTGTGAAGTTGGAGCCAAGCTTGTCACAAGATATCCTTGTAGAGGCATTGAAGGTGACAGGTGCAAGGACATGCAAGAGGTGGAAGGAGTTTGATCGTTAATTCAAGTGTGTGCTTGAAAATTGTGTTTTTCAAAGACAAATAGATTGGAAGAATTTCAAGGATACTTTACGAGGAGGATTTGGATGGTATAAATAGACAAGGGAGCAACCTCATGATGTAGGTGAAAATTGGGATAGTCAAGTCACATAAAAATTCCATTCCATGCTCATTTAAAATGTTGTGGGTTTGGTATAATGGTGTCATGAGTTTTAAGTCCCATAGTGACTCTCTATTATGTGTGCCATGAGTTCATGGTCATAGTAATATAAGGAAACCCACACTACACTTCCAACGAGAGATGATGTAGGTTTAATGACGTTTGACTCAAATTGACTCCATAAATAGCAAGTTAAAAATAGTCTTGTGCTACATACCCAAAATGAGGGATCGTAAGTGACCATGGACCCAACCAGGTGATTTTTGAAACCAATTGGACCCGTGAATTTAGGAAACACCCCAAATGGGTACTTTGAGGGTCAAAATGAACCAAACTAGTGACCAAGGGCTAGAGATTGTTCAACAACACATGTATTCCAACAAAGGACTCACACCTTTAGTAACCACTCACACAACCAAATAAAATATCAATACATCGATTTTTTTACATGGTAAAACCCCTACAGGGAAATATCCACAGCCCCAACCAACATGGCCACTTGGAGCAATTTATTAATACAAAATAAAATATTACAAAGAGATTTACAAGAGATTGTATCACAATATATCATCGACAAATGACCCTCCATGCTCTTTAAATAGAGATCATGGACCAATTAGGTGCTAAGCCACAGAGCAATGTAGTCATTAATATCGAGGAGAATATGATCCGTCAAATCACTCTATTTCGGGAACGTAGCATGACCGTCATATTAGCTAACTACAAATGCATACTAAAGAAGCACGCTTTTACTTAACGACACATTAGACCAAGTTGATCGTAACAAACTCCTAAGTGTCTAAATATCCTAACATCCCCCCTTAAGAACAACTTGGAATAAGATCGAAGGATTTACAAAGGTGACACAATAGGAGAAGGAAGGAGGCATTAAAGCCTATCCCCCCTTAATGGAAACTTCATAAAATCCTAACATATATCAAAGTTTGGAAAAATTCACTTTTGTAAGAGACTTTGTGTTTTCTGATGAAGTGCATGTATAGTTAGGAAAAATAACACTTCAATAACTCAATCATGAATGAGTTTTCTGATGAAGTGCGTGTATAGCTCTATGTGTTTTTTGTGTTGATGTTGAAATGGATCTTTGGTGAGCTTGATGGCACTCTGATTGTTGCACCAGAGGGTTTTTAGATGTTATTGTTGGAATCCAAAAACTCAAAGGATCTGTCAAAGCCACAAGGATTCTTGAATTACATTAACCATTGCTCAATACTCTGCTTCTGCTGAAGAAAGAGAAACAAGTTGTTGTTTCTTATAGGCCCAAGTGGCAGGTCCTTAACTAAGGATAAAAACATAATCGATAGTAAAATTCTGATCATCAGGGTTGTCGACCCAATATGAATCGGTGAAACCAACCAATAAAGGATTCTCCCCTGAGTTGTAATGTATCTCGAATTGAGTTGTACCTTAAACATACTAAAGTTTCGTTTTAGTTTCTTTATAATGACGTTCATGGGGTGTTTGCATATACCATGCAACAAGACCAACAACAAAGGAAATACCAGGACGGGCATGAGGAAAATATAAAATCCTGCCAACTAACTGATAGTACAAGGTGGCATCAACTTCAGGAGAAGTGTAAGTGGCAATAAGTTTGACTCTAGACTGGAAGGGAGAAGGGGTTGGTTTTTAATATTCCATTTGAAAGCGATGAAGAAGGTCACAAGCATACTTGGAATGGGAAAGAAAAATTCCTTCCTTGGTTTGAAAAACTTGGAGACCAAGGAACTAATGTTGGTTTTCACATGGTTTAAGAGTTTTCGGTCACTAATAGTGAGGATAAGGTCATCAACATAAATAAAAAGGATTATGATATGGCTCCCTACTTTCTTGGTGTAGACATTTGAGTCAAAATGACATCTAGAAAAGTCAGTGTCAAGAAGAAAGATGTACATTTTGGCATACCAAGCTCAAGGATCTTGCTTAAGACCATAAAGAGATTTCTTAAGGAAGAAAACAAGGCTAGAGTCATTATGGACGTAGTTAGGAGATTGTTCCATCCATCTGATGGACCTCCCATTTATGTGAGGCAACAAGGGAAAGAACAAGGAATATGGAATTCATTTTGGCTACGAGGAAAAGGTTTCATTATAGTCAATCCATTCAACTTGAGAGAACCCTTGGGAAACTAATTGAGCCTTGTATATTTCAACACTTCCATTTGATGCATACATAGTTTTTTAGACCCATTTAAATATAACAATTTTTCTTCCTTTCAGAAGAGGTACAAGATCTCAAGTATCGTTTTCCATTAAAGAGAAATACTCTTCATTCATTATTGTATCCCAATTGAGATGACCTAAAGTTTCTGCAAATATCTCTAGATCATGAGTTTATGAAACTTCATCCAAAAGAGAAGAGGCTCATTGGAACTATGAATGAGTGTGACATTGATCTGTAGGATCACCGACAAGATCACCATATACTTCTAGTGTTGAACAGACCCATTTAGGAAGCAATGGTGCTGGTGTAGATTCAGGTTCAATGGACTCATATGAAGGAAGGTGAGTAGGTGGAGGTGGATTTTCATCCTCACTGTATCATATGAAGAACAAGAAACCAAAATAGTAAAATTAGAAGGCACAAATGTTGAAAATAGATTGCAGAATGAAGAAGGCATAAACACAAAATTAGGATCGCAAGCTAGTAGATTTTCATCAAATTTAACATCTCTTCTAATAAAAATTTCATTACAATGAGGTTGAAGAAATATGTAACCTTTGACATATTTAGAATAACCAAAAAATATACACTTCTCACTTCTAGGATGCAATGTTTTCCTTTTCTCATCAAGAATGTAAGTCCATGCTACACTACCAAATACATGGAAGTGACTCACATCTGGCTTAATGTTATTCTATGCTTCTTCCAATGTTATATTTTAAGAGCCTTAGTGGGAGTGTGAATTAATATGTATTTTTCACATTTAATGGCTTTCACCCAATACTTTAGACTTAATCCCTTATATTGGATCATACAATTATCCATTTCTCTTAATCTATGGTTCTTTCTCTCAACAACACTATTTTTTTGTGGTGTATATTGAATAGTGTCTTGCATTTGAATTCCCTGTGCAATGCAATTACTTGTAAATTGATTGTTCACATATTCTCCTCCATTATTTGTTCTTAAACTTTGAAGTTAATGTCCATATTGTTTTTCTACAAGGGCCTTATAGGCCAAGAAAAAACTTTGCTCTTAAGTTTTAAGAAGTAAACCCAAGTGTGTCTAGAAAAGTCATCAATGAAAGTTAAGAAATACTTGCACCCAGGAAAAGGAGAAGAAAGTGGACCACAAAATCACTATGAACAATATGCAAAGGGGTCAAGGCGTGCCAAGAGGCTCGTTTGTCAAAATTTTCCTGATGAGGTTTGTCGAGAACACAACCGACACACACCATCTTTGCAAGAAAAAAACAGAAGACCAGTCACCATCTGTTGATTACATAGTTGTTACAATGAGAAATAGTTTAGATGACCAAACCTCTCTTTCCAAAGTTTTCTCAAGTCATTACCATGATAAAAAAACTGATGGAAAAGATGATGAACCAAAATCGTCAAACTTGTAACCTGGTAATATCATCAATAATTTCAATTGCCAGAACATGATTAGAATTTTTTAAATCCTTTATTACAACTTGGTGAGGTGAAAACTCTACGGTTTTATCTTCACATGAATGAGTGATTTGATATATTTATAGAAGGTTGCAGGAAATAATTGGAACACATAATACATCATTGAAATGGAAATTATCTACTTGAACGTTTCATACCCTACAACACTAAGAGATCTAGCATCACCAACAAATATTTTATTGGTGTTGTGTTCATTTAGAGAAAAAAAATGGCTTTATCCTTAGCCAAATTATAATATGCTCTATAATCAATAAACCACTCATTATAAGAAGAAGTAGAAGTTGCATTAAAGGAGAAATCAGAAGCAGAAACCGCATGTCCATGAGAAGAAGAATAATAAGTAGAATCAATATTGATGTTGTGATTCTTCATCGATGCTTCTAAAGTTTCCATCTTCTTACAACATTTAGACTCATCATGACCATCTTTCCCACAAAAGTTGCAATGTCTTTCTGTCTTCTTACTTTTAGATTTTTCCCCTTTGTCACCATTAAGAGAGGAAGCTGGCTGAGAGGGTTTGGGACCCTTGTTTTTCTTATTTTTGTGGCGATGATGTTGCTTATTTGGATTCTTGAATTTATATTTTTGCTGGGCCACTAAGGATTTTTTGGATGTACCTGTAGTGATAATAAATCCAAGTTGTAGAAGATTATTTTTCTCTTGAATCAAAGCATCACAAAAGGAATCAAGAAAAGGTTTTTATAAGAAATCCCTAAAGCTTCTCTAGTGGCATAAAAGGTAGATACAAAAGTAGAATATGCACTACTAAGCTTAGCAAGAATAACATATATGCATCTATCTTCCTACATATATATTTTGCATTCTATACATAAGAGTCTAGTTTTTTGAACTTAAATAAGTAATCTTCAATGCAAAGAAAATCATTTGAATTTAAAGTCATTAACTAATTGTCCAATTGGTGGACTCTAATAATATTGTGTTTACCAAACACAGTTTCAATATTTTCCTAAGCATCATCAAGGTCATTAATTCCTTGAAGGCGAAACCTTAAATCAAGAGAGATGGAAATTCTGATCAGTTCATGAGCTTCATCATTCTTATTTTCCCATTTGACTTTTTTTTCATCATCAATGGGTTCTAGTTCTTTCCCCTTGGTAATCTAGTACAGTCCTTTATTTCTTAATGCATCCTCCATATGGGATTTCCATGAGAATTAGTCGGTAATAGTAAGAAAAATATCACTAGGACATGTCATATTAAAATATACAGAAAAAATGAAACTGATGGTATGGATGGAAAGATCTCAAAAAATTGGGTTGTTAAAAAAAAAGCACACTGAAAACAAACTTTGAATGTGAAAGTATGCCATTTTGAAAAAATGGCATAAATGATAACCAAAGTGCCACGTGGAAAGTAGAAGTTGGTCAATGTGGTGATTCTCCTCCTAACTGTGCCTATAAGCTCACTTTTAAATAAGTTGTTTATAAAGTAACCCACTTTTATAGAATAAGTGAGAATCACTTTTACAATGAAGTTACTTTGTAAATCACTTTTATAACTGAAGTGAAATGCACTTTACAATGAATGCATGAACTTTTTCAAAAAAATAAACTCATTTTTAAATAAGTTACTTATGAAGTGACTCACTTTTATAGAATAAGTGGGAATCACTTTTATAATGAAGTTACTTTGTAAATGAAAGTTGCATGTAAAATAAGTTAAAATAAAATATCAAATTTATTTAATAGTGATTCACTTCTATAACTCAAGTGAAATGCACTTTATAGTGAATACATTAAATTTTTCAAAAAAAGTAACAAAAGAGAGACTTGAACTCAAGAACTCTTACTAAGTAAAGTAACTTTTAACCAAGTGAGCTAGTGAAAAACATATTATATTTTTTATAAGGAGGATTGTTGTTGTTATCATCGTCGTTGTCGTCGTCGTTGAAGACGGCCTTGGAGACCATGCTCATAAAAAACTATTTTCACACAAGAAAAAAATTTCACTTCTCAATGACAACAAGGGTTAGATCTCGGTTAGCTTACCGAGAAAATGCAATTTTCCCTCTTATTCTGATTTACCGAGATTGCATGAAAAAATGCATAAGTATATAGGAAAACTCTTTCCATTGTGTTTCTGATTCACCGAGATCGCACAGGGAATGGGGAAAAGAACATATGCATATTGAAAAGAGTAGCAACTCAGAAATAAAAAAAACAAAACACTAAATAAAACCGAAATATTAACTCTGCAAAAATTTAAAAGGGCGTATTCAGGCTTTATACCTATGGATCAAACTGAAATGGTCATATCTTGGGAAAATATAAACATTTTCGAGTGAAACGAAAGGCATTCCTAACTTAAACGAGCACTCCAGATGCAATGAAATAGTCCTCTTGACCCATAAATGTATGAAAATGGCAGAAACCGAATATGTGGCAACATGACTTCACGATCTCAATCTACAATGGGATCGGGTCTTCAAATGGGCTCAGATACCATGTTTGAAAACACAATAATTCCAACAGAGGAAGAACACTTTCAGTAACCACTCACACAACCATATCAAAGATCAACACACCGATGTTTTGACGTGGTAAAACCCCTACGGGGAAACATCAATGACCCAGCCAATGTGGCCACTTGGAGAGATTTATTAATGCAAAAGAAAATATTACAGAGAGATTTGTAAGAGATAGATTAGACCAAGTTGATATTAACTAACTCTTAAGTGTCTAAATATCCTAATAGAGACTAGAGGGGAGAATGCACTTAGGGAACCCACCTAAGCACTTGACATCCCAAAGAGGTTCTACCTCTAAGATAAAGTGAGGAGGGGCTCTAGGAAGGTTGTTGATGACATTAGAGCAATTGTTGAGAGGTAGTATATCATCATCGAGTAGGTCATGTATGAACTTACCAGAGGAATGGACCACACAATGCACCTCCTAGTGGGTAGGCATGTGTGAGTGTCCTAGTGCGAATTTCATATATTATATATTTCCCCTATTGTAATTGTTGATATCCATAAGATCATAATATTAACAATTTGTGAGAAAGGATATAAATAAGAAGATACATGAGAGTAGCTAAGGAGTCCTTGTAGTTTGAGTTAATGCCATGATGTTGCAAGGCAATCTTCCATTGACTGGACCATGATATCTTACATGTCCCTATGGTTGATGCAAGGAAGAGCTATAAGGGCACCTTGTGGATCGTTATGATATCATACAAGCAATAAACAAAAGAGAAAGGAAGGTCAACAAGTATGATATGCATGGTAAGAAAAAATGTCGAAATAAGGGAACGTGCAAGTTAGTTACCATTTTTTAGAGGCCTCATAAAGCTATCAACAAAGATAATTTTAAAATTATTAAAATTGATATGATCATTCGGAAGGTTGAGGGGATAATTTTGCTCACCTTCTATCCACCTCAATTTCATTGAGAGAATTTCACCGCACCCACATTCTTATATCCTTTTTCAGAGTGTGAAGAAAGGATATGAAAGAGTGTTATGATGTGTAGGTTTTTTTTTGGAATAAATATATAAAATTTTATTAATTTTTAAAAGTTTAAGGTATCAAGGTTTGTTGGTAATCTCTCCTTTTAATTGTAAGTTAGTTTTTATACATTTAAAAATAGATGGAAGTTCTATTTTTATTTATTTTTAAACATGAAAGAAAAAAATAACCAACTTTGAAGATGCCAATTTTTTTATTTAATGATATTGTATTATTATTTTTTAAATGTATAATGATTTTAAAGGAAGATTCATTAGACACTTTCCCTCATTTTGAATATAGTACCTTGTAAAAATGTGAAGCTTTATTATGTTACTTATGGCAGTAAAACTATGTGAAGCTTTATTATGTTACTTATGGCAGTAGAACTATGTGAAGCTTTATTATGTTACTTATGGAAGTAGAACTTGGAGATGAAATATAATACTCCAACACACAACTATTTGAACTACGTCCAATTAACCATCAATTTTTTTTTATTTTTTTTTCAAAAAATATTATTTCATTGGAAAGTGTGCAA
>ML832282.1:50400-64892 GCA_009831015.1 Picea engelmannii | reverse complement strand
TCACAATGAAAGTTCTCAAATTCAAGGCCCATGAACTAGGCCTCAAATAACCATGTAGATATTATTTAAGAGATATTTGGCCCCAAGGTCTATGAACTAACCATTGAATGATCATGTAGATAATGTTTAAGGGATATTTGGCCTCAAGGTGGGATTTGGATACCATTAGTATTTTTTCACTTCACATATGGGAGTTTAGGCTTGTACCATCATCAAGGGAAGGAGAAAAGGGAATTAGGATTTAAATAAACCTTATGTGCTTAATGACCAAGATCAAGGCCTCCAATTAGGAATATGGGCAACATTGGTATGCTTTAAATAATAATAATGGCTATTAGGACACCATATGTGAACCATATGGGAACCATTCACAAGTTTTATGCATCATAGTTGGCTCTCAAGGCCTCTAAGAAGGAACTTAGAGCCATTAGGAGGATATAGTTGCAGTCATAAGTTGCATTAGGGGGATATAGGTCACACATTCATAAGTTGCATATAGTTTCATATAGTTGCATAAGTCGCATATAGTTGCATAAGTTGCATATAGTTGCATAGTTGCATAAGTTGTATTGTTGCATAAATTTGCATGTTGCATAAAATTGCGTAAAGTTGCATAAGTTGCATTATTGCATAAAGTTGCATGTTGCATAAAGTTGCATGTTGCATAAAGTTGCGTAAAGTTGCATAAAGTTGCGTAAGTTGCATTGTTGCATAAAGTTGCATGTTGCGTAAAGTTGCATAAAGTTGCGTAAAGTTACATAAGTTGCATTGTTTCATAAAGTTGCATGTTGCATAAAGTTGCATAAATTTGTAGGTCCAAGTGCTGAAATCATGGCCTTCCTATTAAGTTTTGAAAAAGTTCATAAGAATCCCAATCTTTTGAAATGGCTCAATGCCCCCATACCGAAGTGGCCCATTATCCTTGTTTTAGAATGCTCAGGGGGCTTATGTTCAAAGTATTGTTATTAGATGAAGTTTAAAAAGTGGTAGGATGGATTGAAGTTCAAAAAAGTGTCGATGGCCTAAAGTTTTAAAATTGCTCGATGAGCAATGTTTCGGAATGGCTCAAGGGGATTAAATTCAAAAACAGATTGATATTCTGAAATGCCCTGAAGTTTAGAAGTGGGCCAAAGTTGGATAAATGCTCAAAATTTTGTAATGGCCCAAAGTTCAAGAATGGGTTGAAGTTAAATTTGGCCCTAATGTTCAAACATGGTCCAAATATTGGAAGAGGCCTAATGACCTTGTCCATAAATGCCTTGAAGTTTATAAGAAGGCCAATGGCACAAAGTTTGAATTTGCATGATGGGTGATGTTTTAGAGTTTCCAATGGAGTTAAGTTTGAAGTATGGATGTTGGGAAAAGTTTAAAAGGTGGCCAATGACCGATGAAATACATGGAAATAGTCCTGATGGCCTTAATTTTGAACAATGGTTGAAGTCTCAAAAGGGGTGGGAGTTTCAAATCAACTTAGTCTTTGAAAAGGGGCCAAAATTCAAAATTCACTGAAAGTTTTGATTGACCGTGAATTTCAAATGTTGGTCAATGATGCAAAATAGCCTAATGACTTGGTTCGAATAGGTTGGATGGTCGAATTTGGAAGGAGGCTGAACGAGCAATGTTTGAAGGAAGGTCCAATAGTGAAGAAGAGGGACGATATTTTAAAAGGTGGTTGATGCTAGAAAGATGTCTTACTAATAGGGTCAATGACGTGAAATGAATGAGAATAACCTTAGATCAAAGGTGGATCAAGGAATGAGAATATGATTTTCTTCAAAATAAATCAATTCTTTCATGTGAGAGAGGCCTTCAATCCATGTCGATGAATAAATGTTTGCACATAGCAAAAAATATATAGTAACCAAAACCTTATTTTGGGCATAACTTGAGCATACAAACTCAGATGGAGCTGAAATTTCACATGGAATTTTGTATCAAAGTTGTCTATGAAAATTTCCTTGAGCTCAAGTTTGTGTATTTGGCACTGAATTCCTAAAAATTGACACAATGCAGTTTTTAGATGACAATATTGTACTTTCTTCCAACAATTCCATTCATGATGAAATCTAGACAAGGATTATTGATGAACACAAGAAAGCCCATAAAATCATTTGGATAGATTCCAAGGGATTCTTAGTGAAATAGACAAAATGGGGCCAAAATCACTATTTTGTGACACTTTTTGACATTTTTAGAAATTTTGTTTGAAGGAAAGGGACCTAAAACTACAAATTAGGAAAATTTATCCAAGAAAACATTTCATCTCCTTAGTAATTTGGATAACTTTGTCCAAGTGAAAATTTCTCGAATCTTTGTAGTTTGAAATATATGGATTTTCACCATATCTTATGGCAATGGACAAAGTGCCAAATGAGTCAATTTCTCATCTTCAAAAGGATGAATAAGTTTTCTGGAACAACAAATTAATGAGACAAAGGTTGTTGAGCATTCACATATAGGAATATCATGAACGACCAATACAAAAAAAAAAAAAACAATATTTCTCCCAATTTTCGTCCACTGGTGATGGAAGATGGTCTGCAATGTTGAATTGCACCAACAAAAGCACAAAAAATGCATGAGTTGTTTAACTTCTAGGTGATGTAACTTTCAACTACAAACTCAGAATGGGACGAGAGTATAGGCATTGGAAATATATTTTAGAGGAGAAAATAAAAATATTCATAATTGGGAAATGTATTTGTGTTTAGTAATCCTGAAACAATTACATAACAGAGAGTTTGAGATTGATTTAACAAGGAAAATTGTTCATGTGGGTGAACCCTAAAGTATCTTAAACTTGGAGAAATATGTCTATGATGAAGAATGAGCATACTAGATAAAAAAATTATAAGGTGTGATTGCTTATCTTCCATGATGATGCTTTCATTATGATTTGGAGGAACAATTGGCTCGGTAAGCGCATGGTAGTTTAAGGTGCTTGTCAACTAGTAAGTTAAATGTTCGATTGAGGATGGCTAGGTATACTTGGCATATTTGAATTGATGGTAAATCATGACAAGGGAAATAGACTGAGGTTGTTGGTGCCCTTAGTAGAAAATGCATTCAATGCATTTGTCTCCAACTAATTCATAGAAAGAATATTTGCAATTTGGAATCTTTCTTCTTTAGCTAATTCATTGAACACCATATAAGACTTCCTCAAATTAATCTCCATACTTTTAACTTTACAATAGATTCCCAAAATCTCCTTAATGCTTATAATTCCCTTAAATATCCATGTCCAAAAGTCATTATGTCATATACAAAGAGTAGATGTGAAATGACCAATGACTTATAATTTTTTATTCCCTTTACTAACCTTGTTCTCCTAGCATCTTTGATCATAGTACTTAATCATTTGGCTACTAATAAAAAGAGAAAATAAGATAAAGGGAATTGTTGTCATAGGCCTCAATATAAATTTAAAAAACTAGAGGGACAACCATTTATAAGAACTATAAAGGAAGTTGATGAAAGACACCCTATAATCCATTCTATTGTATGTAGATTCATTCTAAGATGGAGCAATAACAATCTAAGGCATAACTAGTTCACTTTGTCATATTCTTTTTCAAGGTCCAACTTCATGACAACAATAGGTGGTTTTTGGGTTTTATTTATGTGCAGTACTTCTTGGGTTGATCCCACAACATCATGGATTTGTCTATTGTATAAAAAAACAAAATGTTCTTCATACTAATTTAATACCAAGGCTCCTTTGAAGGAGTTTAATACCAAGGCTTTTGGATATTTTGAAGGAGTTTAATACTAATTTTATTCCATCCTTTGCCACTTGTTCTTCTATACCTACCTTTGTTTCCTCGTCAATAAGCCTGGAAAATAACCTAATGATTTCCATATTTCACCAATATTTCCATCTCTAATAAGCCTAGTTAATAATTTTATACACCTTCCCTAATTCTATAGACCCAACTTCAATCTCAATACCTACATTTAGGACATTGGAGGACATTGCAACTAGATTCTCATTCCACCTTAAGACTAACCCTCCTAAAAGTTCTTCAAAATCCACCAATTTTTTTTTTCATTCTTTTAGAAAGGAAGACAAAAATTCTGTAGTTTTAGAGACAACACACACAATTTATTGGAGAAGCAAGACATCTGGTTTGTAAATTGCACACATTATTTTTAAGGCTTGTTGTTTTTGGGAACCCATGACCCCTCCAGAATTAATTGAGCGAATGATCATTTGGAAAAAAAAGTAGGGGTCTTCCCCACTCTAAAGGCCCCACAAATGGTTAGCTACTTCCCTCCCTAACCTATTTTTTAGCTTGAGACTTAGCCTTGGACCCTACATTGTGTTAGAATGGACCCTACATTGTGTTAGAATGTAAAGGTGTCTTGTATGTGTTAGAATTCAAGATACATGATTTGGAACTATATGCTTTGGACCATTTGGCTTATATATCCTATGATTGACACATTATAATGTCATGTGCGTGCTTATAATGGTATTAGTATTGATCCTAGTGTTCATTGACATTATTACATTGATATTGTTAAAGGATTTGTGTGACTGTATATGAGATTAATGGAGTATATATTAGACAATGTATAAAGTGTTGTATATATACAAAATGACTAGACAATGTGTGGAATATACTAACATGTGTTCTTGCAACTCTAGACCTCCTAGATGCTCACATCAACTTCTAACAATGTGTTAACAATATTCATAGACAAAATTTTCCTTAATTAATTATGACTCCCAAGTTTCAAAATGTACTTGACATGTATTGATAAGTTAATGTATTCAACATCCCCAAGGAATTGTTGTGATAGATAAGTTTTCCAATTTCAATTGTTAAGATTGTGTCAGTGATCATAATGGATACACAGTTAGGGCCCATTGTTACCCATGATTTTGGTCAATCTTGATGGTGTACTCAGGCTCCTCATAAGAACTTTCTCCTGAGAAAAGTGACATTCATCTCTTCCCAGAAAACTTACTTTTGGAGAGGGTTCACAGGTTACTAATATCCTAGGGTGCGAGAATGACCCATTCTCGCAGGCTTCCTTAAGCTAGGGTGCGAATTTCTCGCACTGTGCTACATAGCTAGGGTGAAAACTTGTTCTAAAGCTTGGAAAAAGATGAAGTCTCGATGGTTCTCCAATGAATCTTGCTTAACCATTATCGAACCGGTTAAAACATTTGTTGAACCGTTATTGACGAGAGTGCCTCGACGTGTGATATGTCTCTTACCTGCTGGAAATCCATTGGCTCTCTCTCTTTGAATGAATCCCAGAATACTCTCAAAGCCTTCAATGGATCCGTTTTTAAGCCCTACGGTGTCCTTCCTTCATTGCCCATCATGTTAGAAGGAAAAATGGTCCAAGTCGAAGTGGAAGTCTTTGACACTCCCCTTGATTACAATCTTCTGCTTGGCCGCAGCTAGATCGATTCCATGTGTGCAGTTTTGTCGACCCTTTTCCGTGTGGTACATTTCCCACATCAAGGGAAGGTAGTCACCATCGACCAATTAGCCTTCTTTAATTTCGATACCCGTAACGGCAATGTATTGTTCATCGCTAAAACCCCACCGGGTTATGAGAACATCAATGTAGGCCTTCTAAAAGACTCTTCGTTAATGGGTACTTTCCCCATTTCACCGCCCGATGTTCCACACTTGTCTGTTTCTTCAATCACCATGATCTCCACCTCGATTCACTAACTTCCTACGTCTCACGACCCATGGATAGTACCTGACCCTAGAGATCATCTTCGTTATGGCGAAAAAATGTCGTTAAGTCTGGTCGAATCTGCCTATCAGGCCATTCAATCGGCAACCCCTTCTACCCCCTCTCTTGGTGAGTTATCTCCAGATCCTTTCCGTGTCATTTTTCCCATAGACAAGATGATCATGTATGTTATGGAGGACACCCCTTGGGATGATGGACATCATCGTTCCATCCTCTTTCTAGAGCAACATACCATTGAGAACTACCAACGGATCTCGACCCTGTTGACCGTTGTCGTCATCTCAACTGTTCCCGAGTCCGCACACGATGTGTTTTCTGAAGGGAACTTAAGCAACATTTCGCCCACTATTCCCCTCGACATATCTATCAAACCTGGAATTGTCGAAAATGTCCATATCGGAGCTTCGTGTTCTTCTGACAAAATTGTCACCTACACATCCCTTTTCAAAGAGTTTCGTGACATCTTCGCCTGGAGATATGAAGAAATGTCGGGTATAGACCCTGAGATTGTGATACATGAGATCAAGACATACCCCAATGCTAAACCCGTCTAGAAACGCCTTCATCCAGTTCACCCACGTAAAGCGGCTTCTATCAAGATCGAAGTTGAGAAAATTCTTAAAGCCGACTTTATTTATCCAGTGGCTCTCACTGACTGGGTTTCCAATCTTGTCCCGATCGACAAGAAACAAGGCACAATTCGTGTATGTGTTGATTATAGGGATATCAACAAAGCTTGTCCCAAAGACAACTTTCCTGCCCCCTTCGTCGATTAGATTGTCAACGATTGCGCCGGAAGTGAAATCTTCTCTCTAATGGATGGTTTCTCCAGGTATAATCAAATCAACATTGTTCCCAAGGATCAACATAAGACTGCTTTTATTTGTCCTTGGGGTACTTTTGCCTATTGGAAACTCCCTTTCGGTCTCAAGGCAAATTTTCAACGCGCTATGTCTTATGCTTTCCATGATATCAAGCACATCATTCAACCATATCTGGATGATTTTCCTGCTCACTCAATGCGCCGAGTTGATCATCCAACCCACCTCCAAGCCATTTTCGTCTGCTGTCAGTTCTACCATATATGTTTGAATCCTCATAAGTGCGTTTTTTGCATGGAATCTGACCGACTTCTAGGTTTTATTGTTTCGCATCAAGGGATCCGGATGGATCCTTTAAAGGTTGAGGCGATCCTTAATCTCCCTCCTCCTTCTACACTTCACCAGTTACAAAGTTTGCAGGGGAAAGCAAACTTTCTTCATCGTTTTATCCCAAATTACATCGAAATCACTCGTGGATTTACATGGCTCCTAAAAAAGGGGTCTGAGTTTGTATGGGATACCATCGCCAACAATGCTTTTGAAGCCTTGAATTTGTCCCTAACACGTGCTCTACTTCTCTTTCCCCTTGATTACAGTCACGATTATTTCCTCTACCTTGTTGCCTCGGATTACACCATTGGTATGGTTCTTGTCCAAGAGGATGATGCTAACGACGAACATGTTATTTACTACTTGAGTCGAAGTCTAACGCCTACCAAAATCAAGTATTTACATGTCAAAAAAATGGTCTTGGCTACCGTCCAAGCCGTCCAATGCTTCCGACACTATATCCTCTCGCGCAAAACTACAGTGATTTCTAACTACAACCCCATGCAACACATTCTCACACATCAATTTCTAGGGGGCAAATACTCCAAATGGATTGTGATACTCTAGGAGTTTGACTTGGAATTCGAACGCGCCAAGTCCAAGAAGTCCTTAGTGTTTGCTGAGTTGATATGTGACTTTCCCTATTCTGAAATGGAAAATGTAGCAGCTGATTCATTACCCGATGAATCCCTTTTCCTCATCAGCTTTGATGATCTTTGGTATGGCGATATCATCATATATCTCCAAACCCAGACTTTCTGGCCAACTTTGTCTAGTATTGACCGACGTCGAATACGCTACCAAGCCTGTCACTATATTATCCTCGGGGATACTCTTTATCATTGGTGGATTGACTCTATTTTTCGACACTGCCTCACATTCGACGAAGCCGATAAAGCTCTGAATGACTGCCATTCTGGAGTATGTGGTGGTCATATGTCTGGGTATGCTACTACCCAGAAGATCTTATGAGCAGGGTATTTTTGGCCTTCTTTATTTAACGACTGCATCATCGCTGTTTAAAAATGCCATGCTTGCCAGACCTATAATAACAAGATACGGTCACATCCTGCTCCTCTTCACCCTGTGGTCTCTATTGGTCCTTTTGCGAAATGGGGCATCGATTTCATGACATGTCACCCTCACTCGATCGAGGGGTATGGATACATTATTGTAGCCGTAGATTACTTTAGGAAATGGGTCAAGGCGATGCCGACATTTGACAACACTAGAAAGACCGCAACATTATTCATTTTTAATCACATCATAGCTCGTTTTGGTGTTCCCCAGGCTATCGTCACTGATCACGGTATCCACTTTAGAAACTTTATGATGTCCAAACTTACTGAAAAGTTGGGTCTTCGCCATGAAAACTCAACGCCCTATTACCCACAAGCTAATGGCTAAGTCAAAGCAATTAACAAAGTTCTCTTAACTATGCTCCGACGAATGATAGGGATTCACAAAACAAGTTGGCACACAATGTTGTTTTCAACATTGTGGGATTACCGGACATCCGTCAAGTCCGCTACTGGGTTTACACCTTTCCAGTTAGTCTATGGTTTGGAATCCATTCTCCCGATTGAATGCGAGATACCCTCTTTAAAACTAGTTGTTGAACTCCTACCAAACACTTCTGCTGAGGAAGAACGCCTATTATATCTTATGCGATTAGATGAAACTCGACATGATGCTTCCCTAGTCATAGAAGCTCAGAAAAAATGTGTCAAGGCCCAATACGACAAACATGTCAAGCCTCGTGTTTTCTCTGAAGGAGATCTCGTTCTCCTCTATGAACAAGATCGAGATATGCTAGGAGCTGGAAAATTTGAAGCCATGTGGCAAGGTCCTTATATCATTCAATGAGTTTTGGAAAAAGGAGCTTATGAGTTAGTAGATTATGATGGCATCCCTTTGAGTGAACCCGGGAATGGGTTGTACTTGAAGAAGTACTATGCATAAAATCATCTGTGCACGAGTACTTGTATTTTTATTGTATCATACTTATTGTGTGTTACTATAGCTTGCTTTCATCATTATCTGGTCTCTGCCCTTATGTGATGTTGTGTTTGATTTCCATATGTTGGAGTCTTTGCTACTCTACATTGGCTTCGCTGATGGCGCTAGCCGTAGTACTCAGAACCTTGCTTCCACTACATGGGCAATTTACACCCCTACAAACGAAATTGTCTCCTTTTGAGGTGTGTGTCTCGGCCGTGCGACCAACAATATTGCAGAGTATAGCACCATTATCGAATTGTTGATTGATGCTATCTCACTCGGAATCCATCATTTGGTTGTGTGACTCAATTCGCAGCTTGTAGTACTACAGTTAAGTAATGTCTATACCATTCGAAGTCCTACTTTGTTACGAGTGTATTTGCGAATTAGCCTCTTGGAACGTTATTTTGATTATATTGAATATCAACATATTCCTAGATGTCTAAATACATTAACTGATGCATTGGACAACTATGTATTAGACAGACATTTGGATCATTTATAAATCAATCACATCAATTTTCACAACACAAGATAAACCGGTAGAAGTCGTATATATATAATGATCAAAAGAGTTTTTACAAAAAAATGTTTTGTCCGAAGACCAAAATGTCAAAATCTGAAGCTCATAGCTTCTACAAAATGATTTCATGGATGATGTTCATGGTAACACACGACTGCCCGGGAAACCCTACGGAGCAGTCGGCCAATGGACTCTAACACTCCTATTGTATGACGCTAATAACGTCGTGGAGCCTCTCCAAGAGGCATGTCTGGAATATATGTTGTCAAACCCCCTAGGTTTTGTTCCACCACTGCATAATCCTCGACATCCCATTGTGGCACTAGTGCCACCTCTCCTTGCCACTGAATGGGAGAAGTACCAAGAGGTTGGTAAGGTCCCACATCTATGTCATCAACAATGGATTTTGTTTTTAGTCTTTGGACGAGCATATAAAAAACATTTGCATATAATAAAATTCAAAAAAACATTTAAAAAGGAAAAAAAATTGTGTACTTCTTACCAAGTTCCCCCCACTGAGCACCCTCGGATAGGACCAAGTCTATATCTCCTCGAAAATCCAACCCGACATAAGCATAATCATTGACCATCAGCATCTGTGGTCGTAACCAGTCAAAGAAGGTATCATCATACTTGATAATTGGTCCAGCTACGTGCCGGGCCATGAGCTGACACCATCTCAACATTCTTGGATCTGTGGGAGCCGGTAAATCCCACTCAACCTGCAGCCTCAGTAATGGAACCCTCTCAAGAAACAAGGAAACTAACAAAGACCCGTACCTAAATTTCTTCAGGTCACCTCGTCTGCATTTGGTCAACTGCCTTTTCATGCTACAAAGCATTGCATCTTCCCAGTTAAAAACTCGAGGCTCAATACACTCTATGGCATACTAAAAGTAACTCTGAAGCACCATGTGAGGAGCAGATCTCCCAACCATACAAGCAATGGTGAAAAAAATAGTGCGGAGGGTCAAATCCCGCACTCCCCAAATAGCTACTTTCCCTTTCTTGCTCTCTGCCTCTGGAACATAGTGTAAGTGGCAGTACTCACTCATGGGCAGCCCACCACCTCTGCTACCAGTCAGGATCACGTGGTACCCACGCCGTGAAAGTCCTTTCAAGAAGTAAATGTCCTTGATATCCAAGGACAATGTGTGGACCCCTACATGAAATACTTGCTGATCGGGATCCCACATATGCACAAGGTACTCTAATAACCTGATTTGGGCCCTCATGCCCGGGATACGAAAGTACTTCAGAAGACCACAGTTTCTCAAATCCGCAATGGTGGGCGGATGATTTCCGGCAATGGAATTATCTTCTTCGTGCTCCCTTTCACTCCATTCCAAAACCATTGTGATGGCCAATTACCTGCATAAGAAGTACAAAAAGAAGATTGATAACTCTACTCACAATTTGGTATCTTTTCATTGAGCAATTTTTTAAAAAACTTTTACTCTTTGTGGTTCTCACAGGTGCCCTTTAGGCACAGTGCAAGGTTCTCGCAGGCACCTTTGGGCTCACCTACGAGAATAACCCATTCTAGTAGGTCCCATGTAGCTCACCTGCGAGAATGGCTGAGCGCCATAATAACCCCCAAAACAAACTCAAAATGGTGGTTTTTGCCAATGAAAATGAAAAATTAAACCATGAAAAAGTAGAGGACAAAGAGCCTACCTCACTGTCACTGAAGGATCATCGAATGGATGCTCGTAACTCCCACAATTTGACGTTGAATTTTGAGGGTAAAAGAGGGGTTGTTGGGCTCAAATAGTGGTAAAGTTGAAATGATATGGTAAAAATAGTTTTTACTTCTTTATATTCACTTTTACCATGTTATTGAATTTTTATAATTATTTATTTATTAAAACCTAATCCCTAATGCCCTTTTGAGTGTAAATTTTGTAGGCGTAACGACTTCGATGTTCATATACAGGGATGCAGACATAGTTTTTCTTCTTCATCGCATGTTTTGATTGTTTTTTATGGTTTTTGTATAAAACCTCGAGCTTGGTCTTTGTCTGTTTTCACGCTCGAAAATACATGAGAACATGATCGAACATACTTTTATCACTTTTTCAGGCTCAACAAGGTTATACGAAAAAGGAACCCCCCTGGAGTCCTCTTTAAGCTCTTTTTAGACTCTCTAAACATGAAAATATACTCGAGCGACCTTTCTATTTTCATGCTTGATAAATTATTTGAAGAAAGCGTCTAGTGGGCGATAATTTATCTCTTTTTTGGTCTCATCAGACTATTTTACGAAAAAGGAACTGAGAGAGTTCTCTTTTAAGTGTTTTTCTAGACTCTATAATCATGAAAAACCTTCGAGTTTTCTATCTTTGGGCTCRTTAAACAAACATCAACAGACCCATCATGGGACCRAACCACTCCTTCCTAGGGTTTGTTAAACATACTTCGAAGGACTTATCTGAAGGATAAGCTTATATCAACAAGCATATGTTATCCTCCTCAAGCTTGCGTAAAAATAAAAAGGTACTCGCCAGAAATGGTGGGGGAAAATTTGGGAAAGGGATATGTTCTCATCTTCATATTGATTGGCAGTAAGTGTCTCTCTTGAACATGACACTCCCTATTCATTATATTTGAAGCCGGTTTGGGAAATCCATTTGTCTCTCATTCAATTTGCTACAAGGTCACACCCTGTGTCGTCTCTGAGTCAATGCTGCCAAATCATTGGTCATGTCGTTCATATGTTCAAGAGATGTTCATCTGAAACCTCTATTGAGTCGACCATCTGCAGTTGTCCATTCTCTCCGTGTCGGCCTTCCCTGTGTCCATTCCAACTTACATCATACTCTGTTTCAACTTTAAAATCTATTACTCATTTCATGTCATTGATGGGGGATACATCAAGGCCCTCCTGTGACGAGTTTTGTTCCGTCGAATTCAGCTCATTATCTAGAATCAATACTTATAAATTCTTTGGTACCTTGGAACCTGCATGCCTCAATGGCAGGTTTCCTCGCTTTCGACAGTGGGTTTACATCATTGACCTCTGATCGAAATATTCTGTCATATGTTCGACCTCAACTTATTCATTCACATTTGAAGGATTGTACTAGAGTACCTTGGGAGTCATTCACATTAATGGTGATTTCCCTCGCACTTGTTAACAGTTTCATCAATGAACGGTAATCAAGTGGTTTCTACCATGTTCGACTTCAACACATGTAATCACATGGTTAGATTCATACTTTTGGGTGACGAGATTGAATACCCTGGATATCATCTCTTTGTCCAGGTTGCGATGGAATATGTATAATTTGTGACACATAGATCCACTTTGTATGCCTCGTGGCTATGTCGTCTTAATTTGAATTTTCTCGCATAGATCCACAGTGTATTCCTAGTGGCTATGCTATATTTTGATGGCATGGATCCATAGTGTATGATTGGTGGCCATGACCTATGTCTACAATGTCATTCATTTGTGATCTGAGTATGGGAATGCCTACCTCAGAATTAATATATATGATATTTTGCAGATGCTTGGTTGTTCACAGGTTTTCGATTAGGTGTGCTCCTGGTTTCCGACACACAAATAAAGTTTACAAAGTCTTTTGGTTGTCACTGGTTCCAACCTCATACTTTGGGGGGCATTCTGTTACCCATGATTTTGGTCAATCTTGATGGTGTATTGATGATGGTGTACTCAAGCTCCTCATAAGAACTTTCTCCTGAGAAAAGTGACATTCATCTCTTCCCAAAAAACTTACTTTTGGAGAGGGTTCGCAGGTTGCTAATATCCTAGGGTGTGAGAATGACCCATTCTCGTAGGTTTCCTTAACCTAGGGTGCAAAATTCTCGCACTGTGTTACATAGCTAGGGTGAAAACTTGTTCTAAAGCTTGGAAAACGATGAAGTCTCGATGGTTCTAGAAGGGAATCTTCTAGAAGAATGGGTTGGCATTCGAATGGTTATCCTTTTACTGGTTTCCCTGATATTGTGGGATCATTCTTATCCAGGTAACCATCTCATTCTCTCCTATATATTGATGGAATTCTCATGGAAAAGGTTAAGCAAGATTCAATGGAGAATTGGTGAAATAATTGTGTGAAGGACCTAGCTTGAACAAGAGCTTGGAGACTCTAGCAAGTCTATCAAGAGGGATTTGATCTTCTTCATACAAGGATTGAGAAAGTGTGTGTGTTGGAGCCAAGAGCCACTGAAAGGAATCTTGCGACATCAAGGCGATCAGGTTGTATCTTCTACTTTCGATTAATATGATACAGTGGCATGTCCTTTTCCCATAAATTCATTCTCACTTTATTGTGTAATTCCTTGATCATACACATAAGTTGACAATTGAATGTATTTTGCTATATTCACTTTGGTTTGTTTGTGTTGTCTTGGTCTTGACCTCACGAGAGCACCGAAGTGAAGAAGGATCAACAAAGACCCTAGGAAGCGATACAAAGGTATGTTTCTTGTTCCCTCCCTACTAGCTAATTCAATGGTCAAAACTTAGGGAAAGAGTCATGTCCTGTCCTGTTTTGTTCTAGATCCAGGTGGATCTAGGGAGATCTGTTAGTGTCCACACCTACCAATTAGTCTGATAACATCCATGGATCATGTATTAGGGACTAAATCCTTAGATCTTCATCGTCAATTCATGGCTTAGGCCCCAAGGATCATTCTTGTTGTGCTCAATATTTGAAGTTGGGCCTATAATCATCCTTATTAAGATTGTGTCAGTGATCATAATGGATACACAATTAGGGCCTATGAATCATGTATAATGGATACACAATTAGGGCCCATGAATCATGTATTAGGGAGAATTGTCTTAGGAGAGTTTTTGTCAATTGAGAAATCGATAGATCTCTTTTAACCAAAGTGAAATATCTTAACATAGTCCTATAATGGTTTGTCCTTTCTAAGCCATTTGGAATAGTTAATCTCTTGAGTCTCCATATTTTCAATATTCAGTGTATTTCTATATAAAAATATTCTTCATAGTTTCCAATGTCTAAATGTTATGTATATCTAGACCTATGAACCATTTGAGGGATATTTCCTTCAAAGTAGAGGGGAAAATTCTCAGCTAGGCATAATTATTATATTCATAA